>JASANF010007863.1:0-12395 GCA_030248245.1 Trissonchulus sp. WLG1_4
CGAGTTTTACCTGGATCAACTTTACGGCACTAATTGGTCTCGCATTCGTTCCCATGCCCACCGCGGTAAAATCCTGCAGCGATATAACTTTCGTCTAAACCATGCGAACATGCAGGAAATCTACGATGCCCTAGATACTTCCTACAAAACTTTCCCCGAGAGGGCCAAATGGAACGTTTCCTTGGGGTTTATCCTGCGAGATACCATTTCTGGGGAGTACGTGTATTACTACCCTAGTAATAATACTACCGTGTTCAGCATGCCCCGAACCATCAGCAGCCGTGCAGACTTTGAAAACTTTAAGCTGGACTTGGCGGCGCAAGATATTGAGAACCACGCATCCCAGCAGCGGCCAAACACAAAATTTGTCATGGAACGTATCACGAACGTTATGCTATACGCCGTAAAACTAGATCGAGGTCCCAATAGCTGAACTGAAAAATATCAATTTATGTAAACTTTTTTGTTCATGTAGAAAGGCTTGTATTAGTAAAATGATTTGGTTTTTGTGTATTCTATAGTTTACAGAGTGATGAGAGCTTTTTTTGTGGTTTTGCATGATACTGAGTGTTTTCTGGTTATAAGTTACAATTTAGTTAATACTTATACTCAATATTATGTTTTGCTGATGATACTAGTTTAATAAATTTTTTGTAAGAAAGCTACAGTAAAATGGTTGAAATTCAATCATCAGTAATCGATTAGTTTTTGGTTTTCCCTTACAGTCTCAGGCGAAATCAGGCTTATTTAAGTTATTTTTGTGATTACTTGGTTAACAAATAGCTATTGTTTAGTGATTTTTACTATCACGTGTGCTAATAATAAACTTCATTAAGCTGCTCAGGTAGTTTTGCGTGTTCGCGGGTGTGACTTTGTTGTCAGAGTGTGCTTTCTAGTGATTTTTTAGCTCAAGTATCAGTTTATTTGTCATTAACTTTTAAAAATTTCTTAGGAATTTAGTAAGACCTTTATTCGTTTTAGGTAAAGTTTACTGAAAGATTATTAGTTATTTTGTATAGTCTTATGTGTTAATTATAGACTCAGTTTGGCTTTTTTATGAATTTGTCTGATTGTGAGTGTGTTTTTGTAACTATTTTCGGAAAAGTTTTAACTGTTGGTAGAAATCTTCGTTCATTTCGGGTTACTTTTACTCCTGTCAAATATGACAAGGTACATAACTCTAGTTGCATCACCAACGGCAACTCACTCAATATGTTTTGGTACTTCTGTGTTAGACCCTCGGTCTCTGCAGCTAACACCTTATTCAATACGATGAGATCACTAGTTCAATCCTAACTGTCGGGCGGGTAAGTTGCGTCCCTATTGTGTTCCTATATCCCAATTGTCTCTACTGCTTTGTTTCTGCATCGATGCCATGTTCTTGTATACTTTTACGCCAATAAATTTCATTTATTATTTCGTGCGCCTTTTCTTGTTGTCGCCCTAGATCAGAGTCAGATAGGCGACTGATCACCTCTCTGCTCGCACCTGATTAAGCTCACTGCTTGAAGTGACACTGTAATATGCCTTAATTAAATAGGATTACTTTAGCACTTATTGTGAATATTTAGTTAGAAAAACAATATTGTGACAGATTTTAATCACAGTCTTATGTGTTGATCATATAATTATTTTAGCTATTATATACTTATAGTTTCAGCTGTTGGTTAGAATTTGCTCCAACCTTCGTTCATTTTTGGTGATCTAATTACTGTCGGTTGTATTAATGTTAACATTATTTAGCTATATTTGTGATTATTTAGATAGCAAACGATTAATATTTGTAAAAACTTATACTCTCATGTGTTAATCAAGAGATTATTTTAGCTAGTTTCTGCTTTTGCCTGATAGTGAGTATGAATTTAAGGTGGTTGATGTAGCTTATGCAGTGATTTTTGTAACTGAAATTTCAGTTTAATCGTAGGTATTTTCTGGAAATTTGAGCAATTGGTCGTAATTTCCAACTTCTAGTTTATCTCTGGTTGAGTTGTGAAGTATATCTAACAAATGCGACTAGTGTGAATGCAGCGTTATTAACAGTCAAAATATGTTTAACGAAACTTTCACAATAACAAACGGTCATTGTATTCACATTTCTCAAAATTGATGTAAGTGGTTTGGCTCAAAAGCAGTGTGATTTGTTACGAATTTTAACGAACGTTTGTGTGTGTTTTCGGCTGCCGCCTTGTATTTCCTCTGTGTCCCGTGATATTTGCACCTGCCCTTGAATGTTATTTCCATCTCAATAAATCTCAATACCACAATCGTGGTTTCCCTCGTGTTCTTTGTCGGGTAGCGTAGATTTTAGGTTAGGCTCAGGCTTCGGGTAGATCTAGGCTTAGTGAGCGACGTAGGGCCCTACCTTTCCGTCCGGGGAGATACATTTCGGTCTCGGACCTAGGTATACACCTGAGGCGTCAAAGCAGAACACATAAAACTTAACAGATGGTCTTATATGTTAATCATATGCTATTTTTGTGGTCGGGAATGTAATTATTGTTTTTAGAGTGTGGTTAATATTTCTTAGTTTTGGTGTTTGTGCATCACTCATGGGCTTATTTCAACTACTAATGTGATTTTGCGTGGTTGTTAGTGTGTTTGTAAGGTTGATGTATATTTTATATCGGTATTTAGAACGGTTTTTAACCGGTAGTTTAACCGAAAGCGGTAGTTTAACGTTAAAGAAATTTTGGAACTATTTAGCTGTTGATTGTAATTAGTCAGGCTTGCGTTTGTGTTTGGTTATTTTTTACTGTCATGTGTTTTAATGATAGGCTTGTTTCGACTGTAGTTGCGATTATTTAGGTAAAAACGGTAAATTTCATAGTCTTGTGTGTTAATCATGAGATTATTTTAGATATTTTTATGGTTGTGGCTGGTCGCAATTAAATATTTTGTGGGTAGAGTCTGTATCGCTAGTTTGTGATTTTCCGTGGTCGTGTGAACGTTTTGTGTATTTTTTAGCTATATTGTAGTTTTGTCTGTTTAGGAGTATGTTCTTGTGATTAAAGTGTGGTACATATCGTTTAGTGATTCTTTCAAATTAAAGTATCGGTTTAATTGAAAGTAGTTTTAGAATTTCGTAGCTAATTGTTAAAGTTAGTCAGTCACTGGTTTGTTTTTCGGTAATTTTTCAGTAATATGCGTTAATGATAGGCTTATTTTAGCAATTTGTTTTTTGGTAGTCGTGAGTGTGTGACAATTTTGTGGTGTATTTATTTGTTTTTTGACTTTGGGTGTGTTTTCAAAGTTTATAGTGATTCGTAGTTGTTTTCTGTAGTTGTTGTAGATTTATATGGTTTTCAGTGACAATGGTTGTTTTAGATTTAGTATGCACTTTTTAAGTAAAGATTTTGTTTCTCAGTATCAAAAAGAAACTAAAGGTCAGTGGATGCCTTTTGGTGACTGGCTAGCCGGCCGGCGCACCGGCCATGCGGCAAAATTGAGAAATTGGAGGTACGTCAGTTCGTACCGTGTGCTGACGCTGGTGCAGTTTCAAGTGGCTGCGGCGACGAAATTGCTTGTCACACACAACACACTTAACGTCAGAGGTATTGTGCTGTTGGGCGATCTGGCGGAGGAGGTTTTTGCGGCGGGGGAAGTCCTCAGGGCACTGATGGTCTTTGTGGCTTGAACGGATGTGTCGGGTGTGGATGTTGTGGATATGGGCCTGTAGTTTGTCTTGTCGGCTGAATGTTTTTTGGCAAATAGAACAGGTAGGGACATGCTGGTGGGTGTCGCGGATATGTCGGTTGAGGTCTCGTTCGTGAGTGTAGGTGGCGCCGCAGACGGGGCATTGGTGGGCAGCGGGCTTGGGCGTAGGCTGGGGTTGGTCTATTTTCTGGATGTTTCTGGAATTAATATTTTACTTATTTTTTAACAATTTTTGCCCCGTTAATTGTCAATATAGAAGGTACTGTGGCAAGTGAACAATCGTAACTTAATATGAAACATTACCACATTAATCAAAGGATATAAGAGAAAATAATACGCAATAAATAAAAACTCAACAAAATTAACTTACTGATGTTGCTGGCTAAGCAATAACTGAGCACGAGTAATATGATGTGTTGATAACAACTGCAGTAGGGCAACACGGAGCAGTATTTAATAACCGACCGATCAGTAGCGTGTCGGTGGTAACAACTGACACAATCTACTTGTTAACCGCCTTTTATACCTTAACTCACACAATTTGCTTACACTTGGCCAAGGAGGGGCCTGGCAATAAAATAATTGTCGAGGCAGGGGGTCCGGTAATGAATATTTTGCTAAGGAGGGGCCAGGTAAAAAATGTATGCTTGCTACTACTGCATGCTGCCTTAAGAATACTTAAGACCCGTACCCCCTATACAGTACCTTAGGAAAACTAATGACGTCACGCCAAACAGACGCTATGACTCATCCTAAGGACGTGTCAAGTTACGACATTAGCAATTAATCAACCACGATGTCGTCATACCAGACAAACGCTGAGTCATCTTAGGAATGTGTCAATTTACCTACTGTTAGCAATTAATCAACCACGATAGCTGATGACGTCACACAGACCGACGCCATGACTCCTTCTAAGCTTGTCTATTTTGTCAATTTACTTACTATTAGTAATTCATTAATTTTACACCAACTGGTTACCACCGAAAACCTGCATAGGGTTCACTATAACAAGTATACTTGCCCTTAACGTAAGTATTTCACCTACTTTTTACATCAAGTTAAAGTCCTCGTAACAGGCTATACAATGACGTATTGACTGAATTCGGCCTTGTAACCGCTAAGTAATCGTTCATGCTCGTAAATTGTGCAGTATCATTTTAGCTAAAAAATCTCTCACTCCTACTAAATTAAGTATACCAGCCTATATACTAAGAGTTTCGGCAAAATTTTTATATCACCTTGTAGTACTGGTGATAGGCTACACGATGACGTATTGCTCGAGTTAATCGGTCCTGTAACGGCTAAATAATCTTCCATGCCCGTAAAATCATCATTTGCGGTATCATTTTACACCAAAAATTAGTGTAAGGTTTACTAAAACAAGTATACCTACCTTTAATACCAAAGTTAAGCTTAGATTTTTATATGAGCGTGTAGTACTAATGATAGGTTACGTAATGAGGTATTGATCACAAAAATCGATTCATTGAAAAATCTTCCATGTCCGTAAAATGTGCTTTATCATTTAAGCCACACAGTACTTGAACGTCATAGAAACAAGCAGGCCCCAAAAGGGGGCAAGGTTCCTTCGCTGAGTAAAAATTCTGCTTATTTTACCTAGGAGAATTCAGCTTCGCACTAATACCTGTGTACAGTTGATCTATTCAGTTTCAATGCTCATGTCGAAAACACATGCCATAATTGCAACTACATAATTGTACTTGCCAACTCGTCGACGCTATCGCTTTCCTTGACAAAGAAATCTCATATCAAAACAGTTTTTGACAAAAGTGGCGTAAATATTTTGCAAAAATTCATCATATGAGGGTCGATCCCTCGAAGTACACATCAACAAATTCTGGACTAGCGCTTTTGACCACTCGACCACACCATTTAATATTTTCGATATTTAACGATGTTCAGCTATGACTATGTAGAAGGAAAGTAGAAGCCAGACACCAGACTAGACGATCACGTGATTAGCATGTGTATACGAAAGTTTTTTAAATCACAAAATTTTAGTAAAATGACAATTCAATGCTTAGGCAAAAATGTCGTTGACCATTATTTCATTCAAAATAGTAAAAAAACACCGGTTTTCAAAAAAAAGCAGTGGTTCCCATACTGACTTTACGTGTTAATCATATACGCTGGACAACATGTGGCTGCTACTTTTACACTATGCAGCGTTGATTTCAAAACAATAGTTCCTTCTCTAGAAGGAACAAAAATAAGTTGGTTACACTAAAACAGTCATTTCTACCCACAGAGTAGGAATTAAACTTAGTTTTTTATATCACTGTGTAGTACTGGTGAAAAACTATGCAATAACATACTGATCACGTTGATGGAACCAAAAACCGCTTAAAAATTGTCCGTGCTCGTAAAATGTGCAGTATCATTTGACCCATAAAATGACATAGGGTTTGCTAAAACAGTTGTACCTGCCCTTAATCTAGCAACTAAGCTTAGCTTTTTCTATGAGCGTATACTACTAATCGTCCATGCCTGTAAAATGTTCGGTATGTTTTTACAACAAAAAATAGTGTAGGTTTTACTAAACGGGGTCTACCTGTCCTTAACATGGGTCTACAGCTTAGATTTTTACATGAGCGTGTAGTACTGGTGATAGGCTACGTAATGACGTATTGATCATGAAAATCGATTGAGTATTTGCTGAGAAATCTTCCATGCCCGTAAAATGTGCGGTATGTTTTTAACCAAAAACTTCAACTAGGTTTGCTAAACTAGGTATACTTGCCGTAAATGTAGGAGTTTAGCCTAGATTTTTATATCAACTTGTAGTGCGGGTGATAGGCTACACTATGACATATTGCTTGACTAGCTAGGTTATATAACGGCTAAGTAATTGTCCATCCCCCTAACACATTCCGTCTACCGTAAGAAACTAAACTAGTTTCCAACCACCGTTGACAACTGTTGTACACACAAAACGCCCGAGGGCATACTTGTTTATGGAATGAAAAAACCACATTTACGTAACTTCAGCGACACCAGGTTTATAAAATATTTTCAAAAAGTTACTAACCTAAAATTTATAGAATAATTGAGAAATTTGTGTAGAATTAAAAATTGTTAAAAATTAAAAATTTGCAGAAATTAAGATTATCAAAATTGAAAATTACGTTAAAAATTTGGACAAAATTAAAAATTATTAAAATTACAAATTACTAAAATCAAAAATTTGCATAAAATTAAAAATTTAGTTTAATACTAAAAAACCGGATTGCCTACTTCCCCGCCCCCTCTCAGACTCAAGCCCCCTCCCCTCGGGGGATTTTGGGGGAGCCAAGTCTATTAGGAGGGGCGGAATACACGTTAAACATAGGGAAATCCTCAAGCAACCCCCACCCAAAGTCTATCGTACTGCTTGCTACTATACTACTTGCCTACACATGGTAGATTTTGTCATACGTGGTGCAAAAATCGGGTAGATTTTGGCACCCAGCAGGATAGTGCATTTACGTGGTAGATTTTGTAAACGGTGGTGCAAAAATCGGGTAGACTTTGGCATAGTGCATTTACGTGGTAGATTTTGTAAATACGCGGCCCGTCCCGGTCCGGATAAACTTGCTGGTGACAGAACTCTACAGCTTGTTGTCGATAGTTTTGTTCTTGTCCGTTCAAGTAGCCGCAGAATTAGCTTTAAGGTCGAAAAGTTAAACCTGAGACAAAATTTGCATTGGTTGCGGTCATTGCAGACGTTTTGTTACCCAGGTTACCGCAAAACCCGCGGTAATTTTTCAGTAGGTACTCCTACTTAGAAGTATAAATAGCATTTTGCCGGCCGTAACCTGTTCGTGCCAATGACCGCTTGCTCTAAAAAGCATGCTGAAAAAATTGACGTAAAACGCGCTTTGCCCGTGTGACCATCCAAGTATGAATCAATGCTGAGCCTGAACGGCAGACATACAACGTGAGTTTACAAAAGTTTAGCTGGTGTACGTTAGGACTGTGCTCGCAAACCTCAACTACGGATGTTCAGTCAGCATTGCCGGTGCATTGCTTTTGTACGCAGGTACGCTAATGTATGCTAGATTTCTAGATAGATTTCTAATCGGGAGAATTTAAAACTGAGCATACTAAACGCAAATTTAGTCAGTTCAACTCTGTTAATAGTACACTACCTATATACTCTTCAGTTCAACTCTGTTAATAGTACACTACCTATATACTCTGACATCAGCGAAAATTCTTGGTCATATTTTTAATGAACAACAATAGAATGTGACAATAATATGCAATATACAAAACAGATTCAAAACAGCAAAACAGGGAGGGTTTGTACACCACAGTGTTTGCGTTAGATCACAACTACTGGCTTACAACAGGCTTGTTTCAAGTTAGACCTGAGGCTGGTGCCACAATATGGATTAACTACCCCATTTGGTCTGTTTTCTACATTGACTGCTAACTATAAAAATTCGCGATAAAGGGAAAATGCCGGTAAATTCATAAAAGTAAACCCAGAATTTATGGAGGCCTAAAATGTTGAAAATAAAAAATTAAATTCAATGTTCCATGTTCGAATAAATGTGCAACTATAGTCACAAGCAGATATTACATATTAAATATGCTCCTAGCAAAATAGCACTAACAAACATACGAAACAACAAAATAATAAATATCCACAGCTGCTAAATACAGCATAATAAAATTACACATTAACCAAAAAATATTAACAACAGACTATCATCATGTGCACAAATGGAATTATCAAGTCACACACACACACACACAACAATCACACTGGCTTATAAAGCTTAAGCTTGAGGAATTGGAATTAGAAATCCCAAATACAGTAACTACCACACTATTGGAGGCTCAATGTTCCAAAAGTTTCAAAACACAAATTGTACGAAAAATAAATTTGACAAAAAAGCATGGAAAATTGAGCCCATTAATTTCAATTTTGAAAGTTTTCTGAGCAACACCAGGTATGTACCGGGCAGACTGCACAAAAGTTGGTTGTAAATGTGTTTCCCACAAAATATCTGTTACACATATAACCAACCATCTAGTGTTGGCATTTAACTTTCGTGCAACCCACTACTGTAGTCCTATGGTAAGACTATATTCACACTACCAGACACCAATACAAATAACACAGCGCTAGTTTGAAATCGACACGACCACAGGGTGCATAAAATTTAAGGTGCACATTTCTCTACACCAAATTTGAAATCCAGCAAAAAATAAATTTGATCAGGTTTTCAAGTAGGTGATCAAATATCACAAAACACAAAAAATGGAACGGCAGTTTCGAAAAAATTCACATTAGATCAGGGCATAGGGAAATAAAAAACAACTATTAAAGAATAAAAATTAACAACAAAAAATAAGTCAGGCATACTAAGTGTTATAGCTCGTCTTTAGCTTCATCACCCTCTTCTGAAGCTTCAGAGTCCCCTCCTTCGGTGGGCGGAGTGCCGCCACTCTGTTGGTACAGTTTTGACATGATTGGCTGCACAACTTCTTCCAGTTCCTTCTTTTTTGCTTTCAGCTCCTCCACGTCGGCATCCTGGTTGCCCTCCAGCCACTGGATTTTCTCATCGACTGCCTTCTCAATGGCCTCCTTATCGTCATCGCTGAGTTTGCCGCCCAGCTTCTCTTTGTCGCCAATCTGGTTCTTGACGGAGTAGGCATATCCTTCCAGTTCGTTGCGCGCCTCCACCCGTTCCTTCACACGCTTGTCTTCGTCCGCAAACTTCTCTGCATCCTGAAACAAAAATAAATGCATCGTGAAACAATAATAAAACTATGTAAGTGGTTTTGTCCTTTCGAACAGTCTCGTATAAGGTACAGGTACAAGCAGTATGAATGAGTATAGAGTATATATGGATAATAGTATATAATAATCGCCGCCCGCCTCTGTCCCTGAAATTTGACAACTTGTACATGATTGACGGTATATAACTGTTCCCTTTTAGTCTGTTTTATTACATCAAAAAATTTTTTGGAAAAATTTGAAAGACTCTGAACAAGACAGTACTATAAAACTGATTCACACATAAATACATCGTTATTGGTGAACACAAGAAAAAGTCTTACATTAATCATTCGTTCGATATCGTCCGGACTGAGTCTGTTCTGGTCATTGGTGATGGTGATCTTGTTCTTGTTGCCCGTGCCCTTGTCCTCGGCCGACACGTGCAGGATGCCGTTCACGTCGATCTCGAAGGTCACCTCGATCTGGGGCACGCCACGGGGCGCGGGCGGGATGCCGGTCAAGTCGAATTTGCCCAACACATGGTTGTCCTTGGTCATCGGCCGTTCGCCTTCGAAAACCTGCAACAATGAATGATAAATATTATGTGTTGCATGTTTTATGTATTAGAATAAGAATTCTTTTCGAAGCGTCTCTTTTTAAGGGCCACTGGCCCAATGGGCGGAACAGATATGTCTTAAAACAAAACCATGTTGCTCCTACCGACTTGATACCGAGAAACTGATTGGCTCGAACCCCATAGACCATATATGGCTCGAACCCCATAGGCCATATATAAACGTTCACTTATTAAAATAAAGTTACGTTATTTAGTTTTTTCTTACACTATGTATGTATACTATTTACTACTAATGTTCAACCGTTATATGAGTATGCACAGATCTGTACCTGAATAGTGACAGTAGGCTGGTTATCAGAGGCGGTGGAGAAGATCTGCGATTTCTTTGTGGGAATGACAGTGTTTCGGGGAATGAGTTTGGTCATCACGCCGCCAACCGTCTCAATGCCCAAAGTCAGAGGGTTCACGTCTAGCAAGACCAGGTCACCAGTGTCTGAAACCGAACAGAAAATGATTTAGTTTGCTATTGGACTATAAAACTGCGTACAAAGCCACATTATGATGCACATCTACAAGACGACCAAACGTTGTCACGAGTAAACTTCATAACATATTGTCGTGAACGCAACATACGTTATGAACGAAACAAAGGTATGTTCAGTTATATAATTTGATGCAAGATCACTACTAGTACAAAAAACCAACCTTCTTCTCCGGAAATAACGCCAGCCTGCACGGCAGCTCCATAGGCCACGGCTTCGTCGGGGTTGATGCCTCGGGATGGCTCTTTGCCGTTGAAGAAGTCCTTCAGCAGCTGCTGGACTTTGGGAATTCGAGTGGAGCCTCCGACCAGCACGATCTCTTGCACATCGTCTTTCTTCAGATCCGCATCCTCCATCACTTTCTGCACTGGCTTCAGGGTGGAACGGAACAGATCCTGAAAAAACAAATATAATATAATATAAACATTTTTTAATAAATATAAAACGTTAAGTAGATGTAGGTCGAAGTTGTGTCGCTTAAATATTAGTTGTACCTTTATTTGATTTATTACCATAGATGCACATAGGGGGGGTAGAGGGGGGGTATCCCCCCCCCCCCCCCTGAGGGTGGTCGGCACCTCCCCCCTCAGACATCCGGCACCCTCCCCCTCAGCCCCCCACCCCCCTTCTGATGGCCAAGTACCCCAAAAATGCGTAAAAAATGACTAATTGCAAAAAAATTTCGCCTGCACCCAGAAAAGTACCCCAAAAATGAGTTGAAAATCGAAAAATTCTGAAAAATTTTCGGTTGTCACCGATAAATGGCCAAAACTAGGGACCACCCCCCCTTCCGCCAGGGGTCGGGCACCCCCCCCCCCCCTTGCCGATTCCTCCCGTGCATCTCTGTTTATTACAGCTTTACACCAATGAACCCATCAACAAGACAACTGATTTACCAACAATAACTACAAAACACATCTAATCAAGCTATCTGTTATCAAGCTCCAAAATCATCAGTCTTATATTGTCCTTAACCGTATCTATTCCTGCAGTGTTGCAACATCGACCACCAAACATACCATATTAAGCTCTTCAAATTTGGCCCTGGTCAGCGTCTCGGAGAAGTCTTCGCCATCGTACAGGGATTCAATTTCGATTCTGGCCTGATGCTGTGAACTGAGCGCCCGCTTGGCCTTCTCCACTTCCCGCCTCAGCTTCTGGGTGGCCCGATGGTCCTTGCGCATGTCCTTGCCAGTCTTCTTCTTGTACAGCTTGATGAAGTATTCCATCACACGCTGATCAAAGTCTTCGCCACCTGAATACATAAAAACTTGGCATTAATTTGCTATTCGTGCAACAGTGCACTGCACAAAGATATTAATTCTTGTGGTTTCGCTGCTGCCCATTCCCACTGTGTAGGTCAGTCAGTGTTCCTTGTTTTAATTTTTCATTAAAGCGAGTGCGTGTGTATATGGGAGCAGAGTGCGTGCACCATTTATTTGTTTAATACACTGTTTACTGTATCGTTAGGTGTTTAATATATCAAAGTATGTAGTAGTAAAAAAGTAATTCCTCTTGTACCGTTTTTTTTCTGGCTACGTCACTATTTAACACTAACTACGATCATAATCACAGTTTGACCACCCTCAGTTACTCACTGATTTAAAGCTATTAAGCTGGGATAAGAGCGAAACCAAAGCCAGTTCGTACCAAGATGAGTGTCTCCATTGGTGGCCAACACTTCGAAGACGCCATTGTCGATGGTCAGCAGGGTGACATCGAAAGTGCCGCCGCCCAAGTCGAACACCAGAATGTTCTTTTCGCCCTCCTTCTTGTCCAAGCCGTACGCAATAGCTGCCGCCGTACTAAAACAAGCAGAAAAATTTAGTAGCTTTTTAAAAAGGGTAAAAAGTAATTTAAAATAAGTCAGCGGCATAATTTCAGTGCA
>JASANF010007864.1:0-19043 GCA_030248245.1 Trissonchulus sp. WLG1_4
CACATTGGCCCTAGCGAATACACGTGAGACGTGTAATTCGCTAGGGCAAATCAAATGTAAGGTCCTGTCGCTACTGTGGTAGCGACAGGAAAAATAAATGCTTGATGCTTACTGAATGCTTTTGCCGCAGATTGGGCTTGTTGCATACAGCTTCTGCTTGTTTCATATTCAGTAATATGCAATAAATTTCGGACAACCAAATCCAGTTTGTTCAGCATTGGTTTCTCCATAACTTTAGATCACTACAACGTTGTATGAGTCTCTACACTCTGATGTCATACAAAATTTTTGCGTTGGATTATTGTTGATTGGCTGTGCTAAATAAATAAGTTTATAAAGTTATGATAAACAAGCAAAAGCCGACATTTATCGGCAATTAATTGGACGGTATGGGACAGAGTTTTGTTTTGACGTATGCTCTGTTTACTGTCAATTGCTGAACCTGCTAACGTCATCATGTTTATTGCTTATATAAATAGAGTTATTTGCATCTGGAACACTCAGTTAGACGGTTCGTTATGTTACTGTTGACCTACAGTATCTTTAAAGGTGTTTAATCTTAATTCCAGATAAAAACCGCTTGGTTGTAACCTCTGCTAAAACCAAAGCGTAAAACCAAAACAGTAAGAAGCTATTTGATCAAGTTACTATTTGAAACTGTAAAAAAATCATAACCAATGAATAGCAGCGCTTCAGTAAGTAAAATAGACCATTTCCGCCTATTACCAAATACTATCGATATATTGACCGGTTTGGTCGGGTGTCCGATTGGATTATTGCTTGTTTTCACAATCACACGGGTCGAGTCGTTCAGAAAGCGAAAAGAGTTGAACCTAGTAGCAGCAGCTGTGCTATATGACACCATTTACGCGACAGGAGTGCTATACAGCGGTATAAAACGATCCTCCCTGATCGTTGCACGACAAGCCCTGGTGCCAACCACCCCATGGGATTGCATGCAAGATTTCATGACTTTTTGTTTTCTGGTAGGACCGCAATGCTCTTCTCTAATGAACGTGGTGGTAAGCGTCGACCGCTTAATGGCTGTTTCTTGGCCCGGACAGTATATGCTGCTGTCTAGACGTTATATGCTGACTGTGCTGTGTTTTGTAGCCCTATATGGCCTGACGTCGTATTCCACAGCTTTCGTGCTGTCCTACCGTATGCCGCGTCTACCAACGGTTTTTCGGCTTTGTTTCAGCACCTGGGCTACCGAACCAGCCTATTCGGTCTTCTATACTTGCCTGATTACTGTTGCCGATGTAACAGCAGTGTTACTGTACGCCGTTGTAATGCTGGTACTCCGACGTCAAGGCAAAACAGTTCACGTGTCACTGCAGAATGTACAGCACAAGCGTCAAGTCAAAATGACAAAAACAATGGCGTACGTTGTAGCGTGCACGTTCTTATTGCACATTTTGCCATGGCTTGTGCACGTTGGCTTTCTGGCTTTCAAAGTAGACGCCAGTGTGTCTAGTGTGGCAGCGCCTATTTTGTGGGCTCTGATTGCAAGCAACAACATGCTGAACATACTGATCTATTGGATTAGACTGCGTGACGTACGGACGGTGGCCATTGGGTTTTTGTGCGGTATAAATGCGGAGTCAACTTCCGTATCGCAATCCGACCAAAAAGGAGGTCACAGGTCAATCCCACGAGCTGCGCCGCCTCAAAACTCCCAGAATTCACAGTGCGTCATGTCAACTTGTCCAAGCAGAATTGATCAACGACTTTCTGTTGCTTACCACAATTAACTTATTGGTTATTGTTGATTATTCATTGACTAGGATTCACAAAATGTGTTTAGACTTGGTCTAAAACGAAAACGTTCTGTTCGAGTGAAGTTGATCATTGTAATGAGAAATTCGATGTGTATATATTTTATACGTCACGTGCTCGACAGACTTTAAAACACCTTGTGGTCGAGTGGTCTAAGGCGCTGACTTTGAAACTAGAAGTCAGTTGTGCGTGGGTTCGAATCCTACCGCTACCAATATATTTTGTTTTTCACCTATGTTAAGGCCATGTGACAAGTCTGTTGTAGCATGGCTAGCACTGACACTCAGATATTAGTATGCAACTCTGCTTGGAAAGCCCTCGTGCAAAGCACTCGTGCGCTGCGCGCACTCGTGCTTTGCACTCGGAGCTTTCCAGCGCATCGTGCATACAATTATCTGAGTGCACTCGGCTACAACCCTTACTTGTGTGAATGTCAGCCATTGTATGTGCATTATTGACCGACAATTATGTTTGACTTTTTCGTGTTCATGAGACACGTGTCGTAAACTGAACAAAACGAAAACAGAGCCGTCTTTAAAGTGGATTAAAGTTATTTAATTTTTTGATTAAAATTATTCATATTTTTTGATTAAAATTATTCATGTAGATTTGTATTGGCAGACGTATTATGTAAGAAGCACTTGTGCTAATTTTTGTCTGACATTTTTGATGATTTTTAGGGCCATTCAGTGGAATGCCTAAAGAAAGTCTAAAAGCCTGTCTAGCCTTGCACTAATAAACTGGAGCTTGCAAGAAATAACGACTTGCACAACGAATCTGAGGTCAGCTATCAGCAGCAGCGGCTTGCACGCCGAGAATTTACGTGCACTATGGGCCTTGTTACCAAGAATATAAAGTGGATTAGATTAACTAGATTAACTTTATAACCCTCAATCATATATAAAAATCACTCTTTAAGCAAATTTCACTTATTTATTCACCTGCAGTTTAACGACAATTTATCTTTTCTCTCAATTTATTACTTCTAGCTGGAGTCACCACCACATCAAAACCCACACCAGCACAAACAAACAACAAAAAACACACCCCCATAACCCTACTCCCACCAAATACCACTATCTTACAAGAAATATAAATATTAGATATTGATTAACTTTATAACTCATGCCCGCTTCCCACTGCAGGTTTAAGGTTCAAGGTTTAAGGTTTAAGGTTTAATGTTGTTGAAAAATTTCAACTTTTTGGTTTAAGGTTTAGTGATTCAGTCAATCAGCTACGAGCTGTAGGCGGAGGTTCTCCATTCCGGCAATCAGTTACGAGCTGTAGGCGGAGCTTTTGAACTCTGTCAATCAGCTGCGAGCTGTTGGTAGGCGGAGCTTCTGCATCCTGCCAATGAATATACAGCATTCAAATATCGTTAAACCTTAAACTGCCAGCGTGAATGAAACCTTAAACCTTAAACCATGAACCTTAAACCTTAAACCTGCAGTGGGAAGCGGGCGTTAGGATTAAGTTAATTTCATAAAATTTAGAAAGCAACTGGAGACGACATGGTTTTGTTGTTCTGCAAGGTTGATAAACTTTCGTCAATTTAATGCTTATTGCTTAGTTACTGAAGCTGATCTAGTCAATCTAATCCAGTTAGTTGTCATTTGAAAAAGGCCCTTAAGAATCCGACTGGCTTACATACCTTACACAGCGGGCTAAACACAGTGGAGGCTTCGCGTAACAGAACAAGCCTTAGACCACTGTTGCGAAGTATCTAGTGAGTGAGTAAAATATCATATGTGTATACGTAACTATTTTTTAGTCTGACCAAAAATTGCTGAACCCTGAGATAAATCAGATGGCGTGATTTTTGTGACTACTCTTTGTATTCTTCATACTCAGAATTTTTTTCGTTATTAAATCACGTATTTTTTGTGTCAAGATCCAGCATTTTTTGGTCAGACTTTGAGATTTTCTAATGATTTAAACATTTTAGACCAAGTTTAAAGTTAAACACCTGGTGTAAGTCACCGCAGTGCAAGGCTATCCTGGACGTAATGATTTAGTTCCGCATGTAAATTGGAAAAGTATTGAAATAAATATTTCGGCATTTGGCATAAAAAACGCACTCTAAGCGTAATTATAAAATTGTTTTTTAGTAATTATTCTGGAATATATATGTGATTATTTCAATCATTCTATCATCACTTATCATACAGAAACATTTTTTGTATATAGTGTTGTAATCATGCATAAATTTGTAATTATGATTACCAATTTGTTTTTATTGCTTAAAAACTAAATAACTTTATAAACTAAAAAAACTAATACATGACAAGTGTTCTTGAATTTTGTTTTTTTTTGCAAATTGACTGTTTGAAATAAGATAGTAGTAGTGAAAGTTAAAACAAAGGATTTAAGTTGTTTAGCTTTGAGTAGAGTGAAAGTAAACTAAGTATTAAGTATGTAGTTTATTAAAAAGATCTTTATGAATAAAATGTCACCCTCATTAAGCGCAACTTACCTAAACAAAGGGAAGTTTGACTATTTTTTGTAACGTACCTAGGTAAATTCAAAAACAATTACATCACTGTAATTTTATTTCAGAGGAAGAAAGAAATTTAGGTTCAATATTGCACGTTAAAAATATTTTCAAGTGAATGTACGCCAAATATAATGTTCATGCGTTAATTTGAACCAGTGAGACTTAAGGCTATAGCAGGTGTAGTGGTTAGCATTCTTGTCTTCAGCGTCAAAGGCCCGGGCTCGAATCCCCGAACTTAAATTTTTCCTAAAATACAAAACTGTTTGTTTACATTAAACTAATATAATCGCCCTAAGTTTTGCGATTTTATTCAAAACGAAAAAGCAAATGTTACAATGTCGTAATTCTCATGCACAAATATATAATACATGTTTTCTGGTGGTTATATAATTCTGTGGGTTAGTGAAGGCAGTTATACAGTTTTGTAGTTTAAAATAAAAGCAGCATTGTCTACAATGTTACTTTTTTGATGCCTGTCATTTAATTTGCCATGTGCAATGCTACGATACCGACGACGGGGGTTGACTGCCGTGTTGATAGTTTCAATTTCAACAACACTGTTTCTCTACTTGCCACTTAACCAAAGAAAAAAACCGGAACAGGTGGTCAAAAACCCGGAAATTTGGCGTCCGACTCAATATACAGGTATTTTTAAACCTATTCATTTATTCATCATTTTATCATTTAAAAGCTCAAAACAGGAACTGTAACTGAGTTCGAGGTAGTATAAGGGTCGATTCGTACTTACAGCCGTTCTATTGACAAAATTACGAAACTATGACGTCACAAGTACGGGTGCTTCAGTTAACTGATAACTGATAACTTTTTCAAAAAAAGTTATCAGTTAAAGTTAACTGATAACTTAACTGAGTTAATTTCTCGGGAATAACTTTAAGTTTAACTTTAACTGAAATTATTTTGAGCCTTAACTTTAACTGATAACTTAACTGATTTAGACTCCAAAAACTGATTTAAATCAGTTAACTGATTTTATGTTCAGTTAAGCATCAAAACTGATTTTATTTTCATTTAAGGGTCAAAAACTGATTTTATTTTAAGTTAAGCGCATAACTGAAAATAAAGAATCCGTTCAGCGTTAGCAGACTTTAGGGAATTTCAGTTCTGCTGCGGGAATATGACAAATAGTGACAGGAACACCAGGCATTCTGTGCCTAAGTACAATAGCTCAAACAATGTGCATCTGTTTAGCCTAACGTGCGCGCTTTTTGTTGATGTATATATTTTACCCACATACAGTACATAATAAAAAAAGTATGTTATGACGCTCTAGCTAGACTGGTAGCACGGTTTTCTACATTAACGGCCAAAAACGGAACCCATATCCCTTTTAGCTTAGATCACATACAACGTCGTTACTGTATCACTACTATGATTTGTAGCTCCATCTGCATATTTGCTGCATGAGCGTGAGGGCACCCTGGGGGTAATTGAATATACGCGCCCTAGCATCAACCATGCCAAACAGTCTCAGATAAACGCTCAGTTCTGAGGTGTTCGTTAATCAGCTTCCAGAAATAATTTGAAATTTGCCAAGCAAATTTTATTAATGTTGGAGCACAAGCACATTGGGTAGAAATTTGCTTAAGTGGTGGAGGAACCCAGGTTATTCCGTCGGGCCGACCAGGATTTGCCAGATTTGGGTCAACATTGTCAAATCATACTGTACAATGCAAAATCACTGTAAATAGCAGCACATGCGTGCTAAATATGATCAAAATTATCATAATTCTAATTGATAGACATTAATATAATTTAAAATATTCTACAAATGACATTTTTCGGAAAAATTTTAGACACAAAACTTTCGAAAATTTCACCACGTAACTAAAAATGAAATCAGTTAAGGTTATCAGTTATCAGTTAAGTTAACTGATAACTTAACTGATTTAATTTTGCATAACTTAACTGATAACTTAACTGATTTAATTTTTGCGCAAATAACTTGACTGATAACTTAACTGATTTAAAATCCTGTAACTTAAACCTCCCTAGTCACAAGCTGAGCTTATACAGCATACACTATTAGTGGCGGGACTATTTAGTAACATTTCCGGGTCGTATGATTTTTTCGACTGTACTTGTGATCGCTATTGATGATTGAAAGTAGTTCTTTTGATAATTAAGTCAAGGAAGTTTGTCTCACTCGGGTCAATCTTTTTTTGCTCAAATTTGTGTATACTGGCGGTATCCGCTAAAATAGTGTTGTAACAAGCTCTTCTGCTGAGTAAAGAGTTATTATTTTGCGACGCTGGAGTGTCAATATTCCACAGGAAATATTTAACGCGGCCCTAACCGTTCAACAGTGAGAATTACAACACCGCGCCCATTATAGATAAGCTGCTGAGTTATGAGTAAAACAAAGTTCAGCACTCAATTTTATGTAGCACATTACAATAAAAACTAGCACACGTAGAAGATTATTTATACTGAAAATGTCAGAGTTTTACTAAAACTCAAAGTGCTACCGCTTATCCAACTATTTTTGACCTTTTAAGGTGGTAGTTTCGTATATACAGCTTTTTTTGATGAGCTGTTATTCGGTTGTTTTAGAAGCTATTTATAAGCGGTCTTTTGCATTTCACAGACAAAGATATAGACCGAAAGCACATGTATTTGATTTGTTAACAATTATCTAAATTTATCCTAAATTTGGCATTTTCTCAAGTTTTTGCGTTGTTTCGTTTTGGAAATAATATAACCAGATTAAGTGTAATTCTAATTTAGTCTGAATTCACTTGTAGATGTCTCAATACATGCATGGTTTCATTTGGATAAGTCTTCACATTGCTTCAGTTTTTTAAATCTAAGCTTCAAAATAGAACTTTTTTGAATTTCGTAAACCTTTATGGCTTGAGAAAACAAAAACTACAATGCCTATCAATAATTGCAAAAAAAGGAGTCTAGACAATTTTGTTTTCTTCATTTTGGTTAAATGTTATCAATATAGACTGCACACATAATCAACAAATTGACACTTTCGAGTACATGACGTATCTTTTAGTATAATGAACTCGTATGCGTTGGCGTGGCAACCACGGCAATAAATTTCATTCCCATAGTCTAAAGTGACCTACTGTCTTCCAATATTACCGCTAATACATTTCAACTACAGTACAGTAGCTACGTAAAACGAATCTATAACATCATGTCTTGTCACGTATTTTCGAACGTTTTTAGTAAAAAATGAGAGTAACATACTTCAGAGCTCATAAACTTGATTATATAACAGTTGGGAATAGAAGTTTTAGCACAACACTGCATTGCAAATAGGTCTAGTTCGGTGCCAAATTTTGAAGAAATATATAAGTAAATTTTACATCACATCTTTTTTACAGTAAAAAAGAGATAACTTCAGAAAGTGTCAATTTCTTGAAAACAGTTGCAGTGAAATATACGTTTTAACGTTCCAAAGGGATCTTGACGGATCTAAATACCATTTTTTTAATTTAGTAAAAAACAATACTGTTTTCGATAAACAGTTGTTTAAAAATCACAATATATTGTAAAAATAACAAAAAAATTTCAAAAACACTAACTATAGTGTAAATTATTATAGAGAGCTTATAACTTGCCCATATGTTGGCCTAAAAATGCCTCATAAGTGTGTAAAATTTCATAAAGTCAGCTGTTGGTTTGAGCGAATCGCGACAAAAACTACAAATTCGAAACTACCACCTTAAAAGACCACGAGTTTGACGAATTTGCCGATTTGTCAAATAAGACCAACCTTCGAAATTTTATCGAAATTTCCAAAAAAGGTGCTTGAGAATACATATATAATCAAAACGAAGTGCGCAGAAGCAAAAGTTAAAGATAGCAAAAAAAAGCCTCGCTCGTCAGGGGTTCGAACCAGGGATCTTTTGCACCCCAAGCGCAAGTCATACCACTTGACTAACGAGCCATGTTTTCTGACAGTGAAAAACTTTAAGTTATATCCGCATCAAAGTCTGAGAGCAGGCTGTATCGATAGATGGTAGCGATCTGTGTACATCACATACATTTTGATGAAAATTTTGTCATCATAAAAGTGATACGTATATATTTGTAAAAAGAAAAATTTATAATGGGCCTTACGTAAGTAGTCAGCGTGCGCTGTTGTAAAACTAACAACAGCAACAGCAATCTTGAATCTTGAAGTTTTCAAGCCCGTTTGGCTCAGATAGTAGTGCGTTAATGCTTATACTGAGCATCTGGTTTCTAATCAGAAGATTGGTGGTTGGAATCTACGCCGGTGCTGGCTGTTTTGCATTCTGTCTACTTCCATATTAGTCTTTCATTCGTCGTTTGAAGATTCGACCTACCTGCCGTTCCTGTGTAATTTAACGTAAGAAATTTGCCCTACCCAAAATTACACAGGAAATTGCGTTTCTAAACAGAAATAGATTTCAGTCAGAAAGGTTTAGTGCATGTACTGTGTGTGTGTGTGTGTTTATGTACGAGGTTAGTTTGGCCAATATGCAAATTAGTTGCATAGTTGCTGCGCATCTCGCTCGGTGCATTCACTTATTTTAACGGTTCAGTCCTGCCAGGCAAACGGCACTAAACCTTTGTAACTGAATTCTATTTCTATTTAGAAAAATACAATTTCATGTCACTGTAGGTTTAGCGCCTGTACTGTGTCTTTGACTAAGCAGGACTGAGGGCGAAAACGGCGGTTGGTTCTTCATCAATCCCTTACTAGCTGTAAATAAACAAGTAACAACGCAGCAAGTTCACGTTGGCAACAAACAAACGAAAATATGCTGTTACAATGCAAGCCGTCTTCCAACCAGGACGAACTTCTCGACTACCGATCAGGTTGCTGCCTATCCGCAAGTGCCCCCAACACTGCTTCTTGGAACGCCTCTGACGACGCAGGTATCCTGTAATAGTTGAAAAAGGTGTCTGTATTTGACCAGTTTGCGGTTTGCATGATAGAATGGACGTCGACACCCCTTCGAAAAGCATTGGACGTGGCTACAGAGCGAATAGAATGAAATAATGTGACATAGCCAGTTTGCAATGGTGGCGGCCTTTACGGGTGCGTGAGGGGTAGTAAGACTTAAGAATAAGGTATGACCCGGTCTCCGCCACTCAGATGTTCGACGCAAATACTCAATTAGGTAGGAATATGGGTTAACGGATAGGTCAGCCTCATGTTTAATAACTGTCACGCAGTTGAGATCTGTACTCTGGCCTCGTCTAAATCCCTTTGTGGGCAAAATGGTGCGAAAGTCAACTCGATTCGGCTGAATTGTGCAGAAGTCTGCATCTGCGCACAATTTAGCCAGGGTCTCGGCCCTGGCAGCCGCACAGACGGCTATTAGAATACATGTTTGCCGAGTAAGATCTGATAGGGGCCTATCTGACAAATTTGTTCTCTGTTGTTTAAAATACTTCAGTACGTCTGCGACCTGCCAAGTAGGAAATTTTTTAACAGCCGGTGGCTGATTCTGAAATGCAGCACGTAGCAGCCGCTGTATAGCTTTTTCCTGGCCCAATCATGTAGGGAAGGCCGTTCTCAAGTGGTGGCTTAGTGCACAGACGGTGACCTGCAGTGTTCGAAATTGAACACCATGTTTGTATTTTTTAAACAAAAACTCGGCAATTGCGTGCAATGGTGGGTTATAGTGACGGACTGCTCGGTTGGTTCGACACCATTTCACCCAATGTTTCCAGACTGCGTCGTAACGTGGTCTAGTGGACGTGAGGTGTGCTGACACTAGAAACGCCGTTAGTTCACCAGAGATGAGGCTGTTTTGCGCGAAGTGTTGGAAACCAGTCCGATCATTATCCGCCACTTCTCCGCCACTATTGGTCCCCAGGGTTGATGGAGAGCAAACGGAAAAAACATAAGTTTAGTGTCAGTTTCATTCATTTTTTCAGTAGTCAGTCATTCAGTCAGTAGTTTCAATACTAGTGGGAAACAAGGTTGTGATACCCATTCTGGTGTTACCAAAAGCAGATTGGATGTCATTTCCTGTGCCTTATGGAGAAACCTAGGTATTAAACAGACAAGGGGAAAGCCATAAGATCTTGTGAACTTATGCCACGATTGAGAAAAGGCGTCTCCCGCGAGTGCTAGGCTGTGCCCATATCGGTCAAAAAAACATATCGAAACCACAGCGTTGTCTGAGGACGCAAAAAGATCAACGTCTGGAATACCAAAATGATGAAATACTTGTCGTAACACCCGGCCACGCAGACGCCATTCTGCAAAGCTAGATTTACCCCGGGACAGCCTGTCGGCTTCGACGTTATCTGCTGTAGCAATATTCTCAAACGAAGGGCTAATATTAAGTAGGACAAACGTTTCTCAAACGTCCTTTGCTGGTTCTGCAAGAGCTAAGCTTCTGCACCCCCCTTTGTTACGCAAGTATGCGAGTGCAACACTGTACACTGTTGCCTAAGTTCCTTAACGTTTACGTGAAAGCCCGATTCTAGACTGGTCCACTTACCAGACACTGAAGCAGTTCCAGAAACTGCTCCCCAACCTGTGTTCGATGCGTCTGGAAACAAAATACAGTGGGGCTTGTGCATCGTAGTATCTCGCAGTGATCTTTCTGAATATTTACGTAATAAAGCGTACCACTCACCGATTTCCAGACGGACCTTGATCCGGCAATACTGTGAAACGGTTGTAATTGCTCTTGTAGATTGCCAACTGCTGAATAAGCCACCGCTGAGTTCGCCTGAAAAATAAGAGTGCTAACGTAAATACAAGAGTTAGAGACGAGAACGTGCTTACTAGAGCCGCTAAGGTGCGCAAACGGACAGTGCCGCTTTGTATTACCGAGCTCATTAGAGATCGTGCACGCTGAAACCGTGAATCTGAAATGAATATTTTCATATTCGAGCTATTCCAGAAGTATCCCAAATAACTTATCTGTTGTTTAGGTTACATATCTGATTTTGACAAGCTAATAACAAAACCCAGGTGGAGAAGTAAACCAACAGTTAGTTGGGTCTGCCAGATAGCCTTATCATACGACACCGACATGATTAAAATATCATCTAAATATATAAAGACGCGTATCCCCATGCCCAAAGAAGCGAAATGGGGTGCTTCAGTTTGGTAAAAACTCTCGGCGCAGCGGATAACCCGAAGGCTAAGGCCTTAAAACAGTAACATTGACCTTCAAATTTGAACGCCAATAATGGTCTGTGTACCCTGGCAATCGGGATATTTGATAGCCGTCTTTTAGGTCTACAGATGTGAACCAGTCATTTTCTCTGATTAACCATTGCAACTGCTCAGGACGCTCCATTTTAAACTTGCGGTATCGTATAGAGCGATTCAATTTCCTAAGAGCAGTTATTACGCGCCTGCCCCCTGTGCGCTTCGGGATCACAAACAAGGGGGATGTAAACTGCGCTTGAGATGCAGTCACTGGTCCGATAACGTGACAGGTAGAAAGACGGTTAAGCTCAGTCCGCAGTACTTCCGCGTTCTGAGGAGTGAGTTTCGTCTCTATTTGACTGCGAAGACCGGGTCTTCGCACTAAATCTAAATGGTAACCAGACACTATGTTCCGGCACAGGGGGTGAGAGGTCAGCTCCGCCCAGTTCTGTCTGAAATATCGGAGCCTACCACCAGTAGGGAATAATCCCACTTTTAGTACACGTTCTAAGTCCTGTCCTATTTCTATGGCAGCCTGCCTAACCGACAATATATAATCCTGGAAAGTACGCAATCTTACCCTGGTTAGATGTCCTGCTTGCTCATTGCTGTGGTTAGTGTCGCTGGTCTCCCTGGTGTGGGCGCCCACGTCGTAAGCTTCCGAGACCCTGCTGTCCGCCTCGGCGTGGTTGAGTCCTGTTGTTGACCACACGCTGACGGTTTCGGACTGCTGGGCGGGCGTTTCTGACCGATGTTTGAAATAGCGCGTCTGATTATCTACCTGTTTAACATATCCAGTGCTGTTGCTAGGAGCACGTCTGGCTAAAGTGCACTTCGGGAACACTGATGCTTTCGCGTCTAAGACACTGCTAGGCTGTTTACTGTGAGGCTAACTGAATAGTTTCTGAACTCACCCTTGCACTCGACTGCTCGTCCATCTGCTGCCGGCGTGGAGCTTCCGCTCGAACGAGTCTGTTCACCTCTGTGGCTAGCAGTTTGCCGGGAGGCTGCTTGGCTAAGGCATCCTTGACGCTTAGGCTGCGTCGTGCGGATTTTCGCAGTGTACCCAGTGCCGAAGAAGTTCGTCGCTTGTCATTAACTTAACATTGACATGGCTGCATCCATGTCCTTTAAGAAACGATCGGATTGAAAGCGGACCTCCTTGTCTTTGCGTTTCAAGCGAGACACACTGCCCTTCTCGGTTGACTTATCCGTGCGGCTTGCAGCCGCATCCGCATATGCTGCAATAATTGAAACGGCCGACTGGATCTCGTGCTGTAGCGAGGTTAGTTGCGCCTTTTCGGCCACCCGATCCCGAGACAAGAGGTGGCGGTGCTCTGGCTCAATATCCGTCACGGCAAAGGCTAGGGCCTGGCCTTCCGGCAAACGGGCACGCTGATACACGTCGGTGTCTTCCTTTAGCGTGGCCTTCCGCAAAACCTGCCAGCGGTCCCGGACCCATTGGCTAACAGACAGGACAGGGTGGCGAAGGGCACTCCTGACACCAATCCATCCAAGACGGACACCTGCTGTGGCTCGGCAGCCGGGATATCTCGACCCAGGCAGCGAAAGTGAGGTGACCCAAAGCGCGGAGCTTGGCGACTGCCGGAGACTGGCCTCTACGACGCCGGCGACTGCTAGGACTTGGCGACTGGCTCAGGCGGCTGTTCATATCGCTATGACTCGTGCGAGAACGAATTGGAGAAGGGCTTTGGGTGCGGCGCTGGCTAAGTACCGGGCTAGCCGCACCCTCTCTAGAGCTGTGACTCAATAGGCTACCCGCGGAGCTCGCCGGGGACTGGATACGTGACACCGAGTCACGACAAGATTCAGACGAGGAGTGAACCAAACGGGGCTTCGCTGGACTAAGAATACAAATAACTGGACCGACCGCTTTACACCGCGGTAAAAACACAAGTGAATGCACCGAGCGAGATGCGCAGCAACTATGCAACTAATTTGCATATTGGTCAATCTAACCGCTTACGTATGAACACACACACACACACACACACACACACACACACACACACACACACACACACACACACACACACACACACACACACACACACACACACACAACACACACACACACACACACACACACACACACACACACACACACACACACACACACACACACACACACACACACACACACACACACACACACACACACACACACACACACACACACACACACACACACACACACACACACACACACACACACACACACACACACACACACACACACACACACACACACACACACACACACACACACACACACACACACACACACAGTACAGGCACTAAACCTACAGTGACATGAAATCGAGATTCTGAATATAGTATATACGCGGTCCATGCGGGGGCCGCGTAAAAAGGAATTAGTGTCTGTCTTGGAGCTGTGGTGACGTGCTTAGCATTCTCGACGTCGACGCAAAAGGGTTGGTTTGGTCCACATTTATTTTGTATTTTCGAAAATTGAGAGTGCCTTTCTTTCAAGATTGAACTGCCATAATAGAAACTCATTTTAAATCATAAATTTGTTCAGAAGCCGGTTTCGCTAAGTTTTGGTCACATTTTTTCCAACTATTTTTTCTAATTTTGTAAATGAGAATTAGGGCCTATGCAACTCGGGTGCTGTGGTGTAGTGGTTAGCATGCTTGACTTCGAAGCAGACGGCCCGGGTTCGATTCCCGGCGCCTCAATTTCTTTCATTCTTTCTATATTGGGGCATTCTCTTTCTATTCAACACTAAACTGCGAAGTCTGGTTCAGACTGACGCAGAACAGTTCAGCAGGACATTACTGCATTAGTCTTTATACCCTTTAACAATTTAACAATAGAGGGAACGCTGTTGGGAACTGGGTCCCGAAAATGTGAGCAAAATTTGGTAAAACTTGCCCTTATTTTCGATTTTACAGATTTTTGTAAAATTAAGGATATGCAAGGGTAAAAACACAAGTGAATGCACCGAGCGAGATGCGCAGCAACTATGCAACTAATTTGCATATTGGTCAATTTAACCGCTTACGTATGAACACACACACACACACACACACACACAGTACAGGCACTAAACCTACAGTGACATGAAATCGAGATTCTGAATATAGTATATACGCGGTCCCTGCGGGGGCCGCGCAAAAAGGAATTAGTGTCTGCGAGTCATGGAGCTGTTGTGACGTGGTTAGCATTCTCGACGTCGACGCAAAAGGGTTGGGTTGGTCCACATTTATTTCGTGTTTTCGAAAACTGAGAGTGCCTTTCTTTCAACAATGAACTGCCATAATAGAAACTCATTTTGAATCAAAAATTTGTTCAGAAGCCGGTTTCGCTAAGTTTTGGTCACATTTTTTCAACTTTATTCTACTTTTGTAAATGAGAATTAGGGCCTCTGCAACTCGGGGGCTGTGGTGTAGTGGTTAGCATGCTTGACTTCGAAGCAGGCGGCCCGAGTTTGATTCCTGGCGCCTCAATATCTTTCATTCTTCTACATTGGGGCATTCTCTTTCTATTCAACACTAAACTGTGAAGTCTGGTTCAGACTGACGCAGAACAGTTCAGCAGGACATTACTGCATTAGTCTCTATGCCCTTTAACAATTTAACAATAGAGGGGGGCCCTTTAACTCGCAGGTGCTGTTGGGGACTGGGTCCCGAAAATGTGAGCAAAATTGGTAAAACTTGCCCTTATTTTCGATTTTACAGATTTTTGTAAAATTAAGGGTATCTTCAGTCGGTCCAGATATGTGTCCGGATAGGACCCCTCAAAATTTTGGCACGCTTTTATTTATGGTTGTTTCCGCGAATGGGCAAACGGACAAGACGACAGAGACAAGAACAAGAACGAGTATGCTCCGGACTTGAAGATTGTAATGACGCATGTAACTCGAGCAATGGCCAAAAAACCAGAAGGTGTCAGAAGCTGGGATAACTGTGACATCACTATTATGACATTTGTTTCAGAAGGATATGTCGATCTTGAAGCCATTTCGGTGAATGGAATTCTGAATGCAGTTATCGACACCTCAATTTTTGAAACCAATTCAACAGCCAAAAACTACAGCTGCAATTTTCCATACCTCGACCCATGGGACCCTTCGATTTTGGACTTTATTGACAAAAATGCCATTATTGTTTGCAAACAAATTCAACCGAATATTTCTCAAATGGACGATATTGGCAAATTAAACATTAACTTGCACTTATTGCAAGATGGACAAAAATGCTTTTTGCAAACTGTGGCGAAAGGAAGAAGGGATAGTTACGTCAAGTTTAGCGAATCGATTCCAATCACAGCTCCGAATATCGATCTGACAAATCAAACCAAGGATATTTTTGTAGTTTACTGTATGGATTACAAAAATACAATCATGCCAGGAAGTAAGACACTAACTGGAAGAATATGCAGAAACTACATAGAATTTTATAAAATATATACCAATAAGGCTCGATTCATACTTACAGCCGTATGGCCGCTCAGCCAGCAAAACTACGAAATAATCACGCAAACAATAATGTTTAAGATCAGATTGTGGCGTGATTATTTCGTAATTTTTTCTGCGTTAGTATGAATCAACCCTAATGGTGCAAATTTAAGGAGCTAATGAGTTCACCAACTTGGTTTTTCGTACATTTCAGACATGACTTGATTTCAAGTGATAATTAGTGTTGATGATAGTTTTAAATTTCAAAACTATGTAAAAAGTAAACCCTTTTCATCTTTATTTACGTCACTGGAAACGTCTCACTGGAATTCAAACCCAGCTAAAATTAAAATTGAAACTTAGTGGATTAGATAATGTTTCACAGTTTGGTTTAATTAGGGCTACAATTCCAGCTAGAAACAGCCAGCCAGGAATTTTCCAATATCGCACTGTAAAAGCCTAAAGAACCACATTAAAAAGAACAGGCCCAAGGGTGAGGGCCCTGTTGATCAGATTTACAAATCCTACAAAACTACATATTGTGCTTTTTCTCAATTTTTGTATTAATAACTACAATTTTGTGATTTTAGATAAAACCAAGATGATCTATTATCACTATCACACTTATCCCCACGCCCCTACGCATGGTTTACCGCCCGATCCGGAGCATTTATCGGTACTGCTTTTTTTCATTGACAGCGTGTCGACGTCGATGTTTCGTCGGCGTTTCAACCAAACCTATAATTATCTGCTGCACAATTTGGGTGCTGTAAATCTGCTGGGTTATAACAAAGTCGACGACAATTCGTTGGTGAATGTCTTTCCGATATTGCTGGGAAAACGCGCACGTCAAATTCAGTCAAATATGCCGAGTGATTTTGCATTTGATATCGAACGGACGATTCGGTATTTTGATTGGCTACCGCTGATATGGAAAAATTTCTCCCAAAACGGCTACGTGACTTCGTTTATCGAAGATTATGCGAAAATGGGGATGTTTAATTATCCACCGCGAAAAGGGTTTATCGAGACTCCGGTCGACTACTTTTATCGACCGCTCATGTTGGCCATAGATCGAGTTGAGAGTAAACCGATCCGACGAAAAAGTACCCGTTGGTGTTTTGGTAACGAAAAACGGATTGAAATTATGCTAGATGCTCAGAGGCAACTTTTTTATCGACTAGGAAAACAGCGCCGTATGTTTGGATACTGGTTTCACACGGAGCTAACTCATGACAGCGAAAGTTTAGGCGCGGCCGCCGATAAAATTATCAAAAACTTTTTCGCGGATTTAGTAGATAGAGGTCTGTTGAACAACACCGTTTTGTTTGTAATGGGCGATCATGGTCACAGATTTGCTAAAATCCGGCGAACGGCTATCGGTCGAATCGAAGAACGAATGCCTTTTTTCTCGATCACGTTTCCACGCTGGTTTCAAGTCAAGTATCCGCATATCATGGAAAATTTACGCACCAATAAACATCGACTATCAACTCCGTTCGACGTCCATGAAACTCTGACAGATATACTGAACTCGAATTTCGAAGGGTACCAGAGACCCCCGAAAAGTCGGGGGTTCAGTCAGCTTTATGAAATCCCTGAAAACCGGTCCTGCTATACTGCCGGTATCCCAGATATCTACTGCACTTGTCAGCGGGTGGAAATTCCGGTGCCCGTAAACGATTCTTCGGTTGAAGCGGCTGCAGGACTAATAGTGATCGAACTAAATGATCGACTAGAGATTTATGCCAACGTCTGTGCTCCATTGCATCTGAGTAGTATAAAGAATGCGATAAAAATACACAGCGACGAACAGGAAGGAAAACCCGCTGGTGATCAATTATTGATTACCCTTGAAACCAAGCCGGGAGGTGGACTCTTTGAAAGTCTAGTGGTTCTGGAACAGTATAGCAATTTTCCTGCGCTCGTTTTGAACGATATAATTCGCACAAATCGCTATGGCAACCAGTCAGCTTGTATTGAAGACCACGAACTGAAAAAGTATTGCTTTTGTAAGACTATGCTAAACTCTACTGAGCCACTTTCAAATGAGTATTGAGTTAGACTTAGGGCCCATTCTTTTACCAGATTAAAGAGTTAATTTCAATCAGACTGAACGGTTTAATAATTAAGCGTAAAAATGCCATTCCAAAGGCTCCGGATTAAACGGACTCAACTTTTAGCGCGCTTCTTTTTAATTGGACTAAACGGACTTAACTATACAGGCTAATGTTAAGCGTGTATGTTAAATCCGTTGAGTGCTGTGGTAGTTTTGGAATGGGGTCAGACTAAAATTAAGCCGCTGACTTATTTTAACTCATTTAGTCCATTTAACCCGATTAGCTATTCCTAACCTCGGACTAAAATAAGTCCAGTCCGTTAAATTCGGTAAAGGAATAGGCGCTTAGACTGGCTTGCATTGAAATACAATAGAGCATAACATGTTGAAGATAGACTCGAGAATAGCTTGTCAGAAATACAGGTATACCAAAGTGTAAGTCTGTTATGAAATGAATTGAAATGCTTTGAAATGCCTTACTGAAAAATTGCAAGCATATTATTCCAGCAGTGGGAATATAACTATGCTATTCATACAATAGCAGAAACAGTAGAATTACAGTATCATTACACAATTGGAGATATTTAAGGCTCACTTTTTTGTATCCCAAAACTTTTGCGGGACATTTCTGTTGTAATAACGTGAACGTCGAGTAAAACCCAAGAAAATAAATTTTGAAACATCATTCATTATGGTTGGATTTTGAGAATAATATAATATGAAATAATAATATAATATGAAAGCAAAGGTCACAAAAAAGGGTGTAAAAAAGTTCAGGCAAGAATTTGTGCGCAAATCTCATTAAAATTGGCATATAAGTAATAAACACACTTTATCTTCAATTTCTTTCAAAAACACAAACGACAAATTCTAAGTTCTCTTGGAATTCTATGGGTTTCTCTCATATCTCATCGTCCTCTTTCTATTTCTAAGTCATGAGAACGTCGTCTAAACTTTATAAAACTTTTTAAATAATTTTTGTTTCCAATTTTTGTCAAATACGTTTCGCGTCTGAAGCAAGGTTTAAACTGTTTGTACATAAGACTGGGAAACCGTTCTAGTTCTAAGACCCAATCAAAAACAAAAAAATTGTCGATTATTTCACATTGAGAAATATTATTACTTATGATTTATATTGTTCATGCAATTC
>JASANF010007865.1:0-16221 GCA_030248245.1 Trissonchulus sp. WLG1_4
TACCAATCAAATTTCGGCTGGTTGTCACGTGGAAAGCTGAAAACACAGGTAGAACAATAAATACATACTTTCCAATGCCCCTGTTGTTTCTTACTAACGCACACGCACCTACAAGGGCGTAGCCAGGGAATGGGGCGAATTCCCTTCTCCCCCGGAATTTTTCCGACTGAAATTTTACACCTTGGTCCACTTTTGGTTTTTATGGTCCGGGGCGGAAAAATTATTTGACACGCGTCCAACTGACCGACGTCGACCTAAAAATTGAAAGTATGGTTTTTTATAAAATAAGCAAAATCGGATCCTTCCAGTTTGAGCCAGCGTTCAAAATACTGTGTTTTGATTGATAGTTGCGTGAAAATTGCACGCAACTAGTTGCTTGAAAATTGAGTGCTCATTGCGCGAAAATTGCTTCGTGTAACAGTGTCTTTTCACGAATTTACAAGTTGCTTGAAAATTGCGTGGAAGCCTCGTTGCGTGAAAATTGCTTCGTGTAAACCCGGCTTAAGGCGGTGGACTCTACGTCATTCGTTCTTTTTAGTACTAAGTTTTATATTCTTTTACTTGGTAAAAAATCTCGCCATCTAGGTATACTGAGACTATAGTTGTATCAGTGGCACCTAAGGAACTTAGCTTAAAAAGGTGGAATTAGTTCAAAGATCGAAGGCAGGATTTGCGTATATTAAATCAGGCCACATGACTTTTATAGCCCGTTTAAGGGGGCGCTCCGGGAATCGGGGGTTACATCGAAAATTGGCAAAAAAGTTGGCAAATGTCAAGCTTTACTATACATATATGTAGTATGGCACAAAGGAACACTCGAGGCAAAATTTCAAATCACGTGATCATGTCACGTGACTCCCAGAGCACCAAACGTGAGTGAATTTTCGGCAAACGATAACTCTGCTTATACTTTGCGTATAGTCACACTTTATATACCAAAATGTAGCTTATGTGCTTCTCTAGTTAAACATTATTTTGGTTTTTAACATTTATGTCGGATTTGGATACAAAATGTCATTATGTGCTTTCGAAGTCGAACTCTGAGCAATAAAATTCATATAAAAAAATTTCTAAGCTTCATTTTAAAAAACTAAAAAATTGTTCAACTGCGCAAAGCCTAAGACTATAATTGTGCAAAATTTTGTAGAAAAATATCTTACCAGCATTTTATAATCGAATGCCGAAAAATTGGTTTTGTATTCACACAGCTTATATTTGAGTCTGCTGCTTCTGAAAATGGTTTCTTGTGCAATTTTTTTGCACAGAACGCAATAAAATTGTTTTAATTTTTCATTACGACTAATAAAATTTACGTATCGTCTGTTTGGAAAACCTCAAAAAGCGTTGATGCACTGGCTTACTTGCTGAATTTGTGTAAAAGTCGAATAAAATCAGTAAATTGTCTAATTTTTTTCAAAATTTTTGCAATGGAGATATGCGCGTCAAAACATCAGAAATAGTATTTTGGGCAACTTTTCTTCAAGAATGATAGGTCATTTTGGCTGTTTTTAAAAAATACGGCCCAAATCGATTCCCGGAGCGCCCCCTTAATAAACAGGTCCATAAATTAGTGGCTCTGTTTCAATATCTCACAAGCACAGGTCACAGGTTGAGTTAGCCACCAATCGTTCACAGGCTGTTCGATTTCAATACATTGTGTCTGCGAGAGTCACAATTGTAGGAAAATCTCACGGGCTTATTGTCGGCCTGTGAACTTTTTTGGTGCTAATTTGCATTAAAATTTATTTTAATGTTGGTTTTTAAACGTAAGTGGTTTACAGACGTACATAGTTCTAGAGTGTTAGAAGCTGTCCTGTTTCATTACAGCTGTTTGTATGTTTAAAAAAACTTCACATATAAGCCTATAACGATGAGCGCAGCTGGAACCACAACACAGGCAGGGGCCGGTTGCTCAACTTTACAAATCTTACAATTGTAACAATTGTAAGTGGAAAATCAGGTGATTCGTAATGAATTTATATGATGAATTCGTAACGAATCACCTGATTTCGCACTTACAATTGTTACAATTGTAAGACTTGAGTTGAGCAACCGGCCCCATTGTCTGTCACTATTCCATATGTCAGACTGTCACTATTCCATATAACCATATATCTTAAGCCCGGTTCATACTTTGTCCGTTTTCCGTTTCCGAAGTCCTTTTCCGCAGTCCGTTGTCCTTTTCCGTTATTTTGACAAAAAAAAAAAAAAAAAAAAAAAAAAAAAAAAAAAAAAAAAAAAAAAAACAAAAAAAAAAAAAAAACAACAAAAAAAAAAAAAAAAAAAAAAAAAAAAAAAAAAAAAAAAAAAAAAAAAAAAAAAAAAAAAAAAAAAAAAAAAAACAAAAAAAAACAAAAAAAAATTATCCAAAATGGGATTTATCGGATTAAATTAAACTTTATTTCGTCAATAGCGCAGCGTTAGGTAAACGTAATTTACTGAAACCTGGCACACACAGAGATAATCTATTGACGCCGTGTACAGCTAATTTTTAGCCAACTATTTTAAGTTTGTGGTTTGTTTTTAACAAAATTAATTTAAGTCTAATCCGTTGAATCCTATTTTGGATAAGACCCTTAGACTAGAAATCTCTTCCGGAAACAGCAGACCTATAGTCTGGCCAAAAAATGCTGGACCTTGAGACAAAATGAAACACACGATTTTATTTCGAAAAGAAATTTCAAGCATAGAGTACACGGAGTATAAATTCGTAAAAATCACGTCACCTGTTTTTTCCGGTTTCAGCATCTTTTGGTCAGACTTTAGGTTAACGTTACTCCATAAAATAATGTATTTATTTAATAAACAAAACATAGTTACAGTTAGACAATAGGCGCACAAATAATTCACCACATCAGTCACTAGCTCAGAATTATAACCAAGACAATAGCGTTCGGAGACTTAAGGCCTATTCACACGAGGGCGCGTTGCATGGCGCACACCTGGAGCATAACCGGGCGCACACACACACTGTCTGCTGCATTGTGGTGAAATGAAATGCAACAGGTAGTGTGAACATTCTAATGATAGAATGCGCCCGCTCATGCTCCCACGTGTGCATAGGCCTTTAAGTAGGTGTGCTAACACTAACAAAGACAAGACTAAGTGTACTCCACAGATTTTCTGCAACATTTATAGCACCTACTAACCTAAGATCGTTTCAGAAACTTTACATAAGTCTTCACATAGTCACACGAATTAAAAGGAACTTTTGAGGAACTTATGATAGCCATGAGATGCGCAGAAAATTTTACAAAATATTGTGTAAGTTGATTATAATATATATACCATCTCATAAGTTCTCCCTTAAAGTTCTCACATTCCTTTACATACATTCGCTGAAAAAGGGCACAGAATGTGTACACACACGCTCACACAATTCAGTTCAAATATATCATTATTTATATGATTGTACCAGGTGACAAACATATTTTTTGCACACAAACTGACACTCTTACGGACAAGTATCAACAAGATTTTAAGGCTTTAAAGGCTTTTAAGGCCTAAAATTCATACTTTCATCCGTATGTCCGTTGAGCCGGCAGACTGACGTCACTAGCAGCCCAGTGCAGTGGATCAGCCAGCGCCTGTGACGTCATTATTTCGTCATTTTGTCGGCTGAACGGACATACGGCAGTAAGTATGAATCGAGCCTAAGTAGTAAACCAAGTGATTTGCAAAGAATTCAACATTCTAACTGCAACGTAACAATTGCATCCAGTATTAGCAAGCAGGCTAATAAGAGTCATGAAGTAATACAATGAAACATTCTTGACTTGACAGAGAAGTAGCAAAGTGAAAATTTGAAGCGAAAATTAATGTTCAAACGAAGAATTAAACAAAAACTAATGTGATATTGTTCAACAGTAAGCTCAACACTATTTTTCGACTGAAACTTTAATAGATAGGATTCTATAATAACTCAGTAACAGTACACCGGATATATTATGGCAAGGCAGTGCAATTACAAGCGCACGCTATAATACGGTAGCCACCAGTGTTATACCGATATTGTAAAAGTAGCCCAAAAAATTCCTTCCCCTTTCTACCTCAAAAATAAATTTTTCCAATCCAAAAAAAACTAAAGTAAAATTCATAAATAATCAAACAAAAAAAAATCACAAATAAAAAAAAAAAATAATATAAAAAAAAAAAGTTGAGTAAGATCCCCCGCACCAAAAATAAAAAATAACTAGAAAAAAAAAAAAAAAAAAGAAAAAAAATCAACAACAGAAAAAAAAAAAACAAAAAAAAAAAACACAAAAAAAAAAAAAAAACAAAAAAAAAACTATATATACGAACAAGTGTAGTCAAAAGAAATAAAAAAAGTCAAGAGTGAAAAACTTTATACAAGACCAATTTTCGTATCTTTGGGGTCAAGCCACACTGACTGTCCGTTCAGCCGGAAAAAGACAAAACAAAAATGCTCCACAAGTTGATCTCATACATTATTAGTGGCGCTATTTTTAATTTGTCCGTCTGAACGAGCATACAGCTGCAAGTATGAATCGAGCCGGAAGCAAAAAAGAGTCAAGTCCATAAAAATATGACCCATAACGTATCTACATGTTTTATAAAATAACGCTTGTTTGAACGTTCAAAACAACCTAGAAACGACCCCTAAAAAAGCCCTACGTCAAATTTGGACAGCGAAAATGCGGAGGCGCGGGAGAAGTTGAGAAAAATATTGCTTCTGAAAGAAGAAAGATCCGTAAAAAAAGAAAAAAGACATAATATGGGTCTCAGCTCCTGACAAAGTTTCGAAATCCGAATTTTTACACCGTATTTAGAGTCAGTCACAGCACCACAAACAATGAACACGGAACAAAATACAGAAAAGCAATTAAACCAGTCGGTTTACTTTATACAGTACAAAATGCAATAAATAAAAGACAAAAATAACTAGCTGAAAGAAATAACCAAGTAATTGAACGGTACCTAACAAACAACACAATCTGTAAATAAGGCGCAGTGCCAAAAAGTTGTCCCAAAACATCAACATTTGTACAAGCATTTACATTTTGATGACAGTTTGCAAAAATCAGTTTTGAAAATTAAACAGCTTAAACATTTTAAAATTAGCAAATAGCAACTAAAATACGTCAATATACATGCATCATCAAATTAAAGCTGGTTTTATTCTGAAAAAGTTTTTTTCAAAAACATCTGATGCTAATAAAGTAGAAGTTTAATACATAAAATATTATAATTATGTACGTCCGAATATGGATATATACCTACGCGTTCACAATGTTTCCGATAGCAAAGTGCAGCTAAATCACATCTAACCACGAAAGTATCAAACATTTACAGATTATTCACACGTTACAAAGGCAACTAAGAAAACAGGTGAATCAGGGGTGCGAAGGTTCAACCATCGACAATCATAACACTTTTAACCATTTCCACTGACATGACTTTTAATCGGTTCCGACATGATGGTACTTAAGTCTTTAGGTGTTTTTTTTCCGGAAGGCTTATAGCTCAACGTATCGCAAGCGATCTTTAGAACTGTATTTGCCTAAAAGTTTGCCATGCATTGCAAGTCAACCCTTGGTCGCTTAAAGACAAGGACACAAATTGACGTATTTTATAGTGATGAAAGTCCACTACAAATGACCACCGTAGGTAAAATTTAAAAAAAACTGAGAGACATGCCTGGAGATTTCGACGTCGATATTTACTGTGCCACAAATTTGTTCTCAAGTACATATTATCGTTCATGACTTCAGTTCTGTGGGCGCAAAGTTTACATAGAAATCACAAAAACCTCGAAAACGCAACTACCACCTTAACTGGAACTGGGACTGTTCCAAAGCTGCCTCATGTTTCGCTGTTGCACAAACAGGTCGGACAGGAAGCCGCCTCGGTTCTGATCAAAGAGACGCACAAGGCAGGGCTCATCGCATGTGCGGAAAACGCACAGCAGCTCTGAGGCCGTAAGCATCAGCTTGACAATACTCTTGATATCCTCAACGTCCACCTCAATGTCTTGCGGGAAGTCACACAGCTGACAGCGCAGAATCAGCGAGGGAATGCTGTAGAAAGCGTCCGGGAGGGGGTATATTTTCTGAAAACAATAAGCAAATAAGGACATGATCTGAAAATAATATCGACTATGAACAACTAGGCTCTTTTCGTCATAAAAGGTGAGCGGAAAAACATAATTGCCGGTGTTTGGTTGACATTGCAAACTCGTACACCGCTGCCGTGTTGTTAAAAAATGAAAAAAATGCATGTTGCTAGCAGTAATTTGTAAAGTTTTTCAATATAAAAACTCCATTATTTGCTAAGAGCAGGTCTAAATAATTTTCTTGCTAATATGAAAATTCAATCTGCGGCCAATATTATAATATGTTCGCACACTGCAAATTTTCGACCAAGGATACAATTTCACTGTATTAACGTTTATATTTTGTCACATCTGTAATACACAACAGTAACGATGAACGTACAGTTTAGATCGTACTAGCATTTGGCTTCTACAAGCCTTCTACAATTATTCAACTCCCCGCGCTATCCAACCTACATCCAACGGTATGACTTCGGTACGCCCTTTATCCACCAATCGGATGGTGGCCGAGTCATTTCCCTCCAGCGTTTCCACACAGGCTCGGTACCATTTGCCACTGGCCCGGGAACAAACCGTAACCCAGGAGCCCACCGCCAGATCTGTCCGCGCCACAGGAGCAACGCTGGTTCGCCTTTCCTCCATGATTTGGCGCAGTTTGATGGTGATCTGAAACTAATAGTAAAGTTGAAACTTTAATGACATAAGAATAATAAAAATCATGCATAGGTAAGCGTAAGTGCTATCGAGGACGTACATGGTACACGTATGAGAATTGAGGCGGATTCGGGGGGGCATCCCTTCTGAGGTCCCTGAAAATGTGAGGTCACATGGTACTTTTTTCATTTATTTCAATTAAATTCAATTTTGCATAAAATTATCTCTGTTCGACCAGGTGGAAGGGATCTCCAAATTTAACCACAGAATCCGCCACCCCCAAATTGTGACCCCGTTACATCTATACGTATGCTCGATGACGGTACTAAGCAAGACTCATAAAAATCGCCACATTTTTGTACGCTTCCCTAGCCACATTCAATAATCAATCCCAAATCCTCGAAAGCACTAAAGCCGATGTCAGACCTGATCCCTGATGTCCGCGTTGTCCGTCCGACTGAGGAACAGGTCCTGATGGGAGACGGCGTGGGTGACCTGCACCTGGCGCACGTCCTGTTTCTCCTGCCCGCTCAGGCCCCACGGCTTGTAGTAGCGCTGCTTCAGACGCCCCACCTCCTCCCTCCACGCCCCCGCCTCGCCCGCCAACGACATAGAGACAACACTGAAACACAACACCACTCTGACCACATACGGCTGAGACGAAAGGAAACACGCGATTTCATTGCGAAAAGAACAAATTGTGAGCATCAAGAGTACAGCGAGTAGTCACAAAAATCACCCCATCTGCTTTATGTCAGGGTGTAGCAATTTTTGGTCAGATTAAGAATTTTAGAGGATTCAGTATATTAAACTTAACAGTCAGTTTCAAACGTTCTATTTCAGTACATATATTAGAGCATTCGTAATGAACAACTGTACACACGTATATATGGAGAACATGTCACAGTTTCACATGAGGGCAGTTTTTCACAGTTTCATTTTGATCTATGGCGCAAGCCATGTCTACATTAGACCAAGTGAAAGTTAAGTCCGGTTCATGAAGACAAATCTAGTAAGCCAACGAAAAATCAGCTTTCTAAATAGCTACGGCAGGGTGCTCATTCATTCATTCATTCATCATTTCCATAGCCCCACCTCGTACTGGGGGGGGGGGGGAAACAGAAGCGATAAGAGTTGCAACCTTCAACCCCCTCACGTATAGGCTCAAACTGAAATAAACCCGTCTTTTTTCATTGTGACGCCGTCCACAAGAACTTCTAACCAGTTTTGTGTTAAAAAATGAGAAAGTCTAAAATTCTCCTAATTGAATCACAGCAACGTTTTATCTACATCTGCATATGCCTCGTTTAAACATGACACCATAGTTCAAAAGTAAGCTAGAAATTTTTCAGCTCAAAAAGTACGCTAGAAATTTTTCAGCTCACCACCCGAAGCACCACTGCTTTTCCGAAAATTCATCCGGAATCAACCACTGATAGCTGCAACATAGTTGACCTTTTGACCCGATGGATCTACAAAACAATGCGAGTCATCAAAAAATTCTAATCAGTTAAAATATTAACGTATACGTTAAGTCATGAACCAAAAGACAGGGAAAACTCCGTTTGAACACAAACAAATAGATTAACAGGTTTATTCAACATAACAAAACATTTAACAAAGGCGCAATACAAAGTATAATACACATTAGAAATTCAAACGACTTGGGGGTGCTTGCCATTTGGAAAAAAAAGCAATGGACACTCAGGCCTCAACAAGGCGATCATATAATAGATGTCAAAGTCAACTAAAACATTTATAGATTTTTTATTATTTTTCAGCGCATATTTGACAATTGACAATACCGGCAATCAGAGCAATTATATACATACGTGTTTCTAGTGTTGGTGACCGGACGCGTAAGCCGTGAAAGCCGGTCGGCCGCCAGCTGGCCGGGCAGAAATTTTAGAAAAAGCAAATTCATCCAAATCTAGAGTGTCTTAGCTAAGCCTACCAGAGTCTTTTGCCGGCGTAATTTGGTCGATCGCTCAAACGTGGCCAGCCGGCCGGTGGTTTTGACCGGCCGGCCGGCCGGCTGATTTTAGCCGGCCAGCAAAAAAATCCGGCCGGTCACAAACACCACGTGTTTCACATTGCAGTTTAAATAAAAAAACACAAGACATGACAACCTAGAAACACGCACATAAAAATGTATGCATTGCTGCTTCAGTAAAAAAACAGACGTCAACATCAAGTCTGCCATTTAAAAAGTTCTGCTAAGCCTGTCCTCGGTTTCACACAAAATATCAACCCCTAAAATAGTCACCAATCAGTGACAATCAGTTCATCCACCCCCCAGTCTTCATAGCTGCCGTCGGGCATGTATCGTCTGATGATGATTGGGATTTTTCGGGCTTTCAATTCTTTCCTGGCGATCTCCAGCGGGTCTATTTCTCCCTCCAGCTCCACCATCACTGGTGCGCCCATGGAAATTTGCAAGGCCCGCGTTCCCAGCACCCTGGCCCGTTCGTATTTTGTCATATAAGGCGTGGTGATGCGTTCCTGAGCTGGCTGACCGGCGCTGGTACCCGCTTCTTCCTGAAACAATTTGTGTATGCATGCATATATATATATATATATATATATATATATATATATATATATATATATATATATATATATATATATATATATATATATATATATATATATATATATATATATATATATATATACATATATAACAATTGCAAGTGTAAAAACAGGTGTTCCAACATGCAAAATCAGGTAACTTTATATAAAAGTTTTATTTTTACGAGCCATATTTTTTTAAATCGCCCTTATGGGAAATCTGTGTAAATATATATATATATATATATTGCCTATGCATATATTTATATACCATTTGCTGTCCAAAAAAATATGCGCAGACGTGGGCGTGGAGGGGGGGTTTATCACTTCCTCTCCCCCAGACGGGTGCTTTATATACCCCACCAAAATGTTTGGAAAGTAGCTCAAACTTTATCCTGATTATTCTGAATCAGTTCCTGATACAGATACCCCTATTCCGTATGTTCCATTCCAACATAACATCCCAAATTGTCAAGGCGTGTCACTCACTGCTCCCGAAAATCGCCAAGTAGACTCCCCATGAACAGATTTAAGATCTACCTGCGACAACGCTTCCATGGGTTCCCTGTCTTCGTCCTCCTGCTCCAATTCCAAGTCCTCAATGGGTTCGTCCACATCCTCAAAATCATCTCCCCCGCCCAAGTCGTCGCCAGCATCATAATCGTCGTCCGCCATAGCGACTAATCAGAATGTCTAAAAAAATAGTTTTTCAGAACACGCCGGAATGGTTACCGAGTTTATATATAATATAATATGCACATGGGCATGTGGGGAGGGCTATGGGAAAGTCTTCACTCCCCCCCCGCGCCCGCACAGGAAAAACCAAACGACAAACATTTGAAAATTTATTTTTGTTGAAGGAATTATTGTTTTGAAATCAACACTGCGCAGTGTAAAAATAGTAGCCACCTGTTGTTCAGCCGCAAGGTTTTTTGTTGTGTAAAATAGGGTGTATTTACACATCGGCCGTCTAATTTACACAACAAAAAATAAAAATACACACTAATTTACACAGCCCTAATTACGCGCAAAAGTTGATAAAACTGCCTATTTTGGCAGTAAAAATTACAAAAAATCCTAAGTGGCGATTGCGGCCTGTGACTGCTTTGTAATAAAGAAAAGTCTTATTTTTGACTCAAAAACAAAAAATCTCCAGTTTCTGCGGGCTTCTAAGACTGGCACTTAAAAGTTGGCCATTTTTAATTAAATTTAAGCGATTTTTCCCTAACTTTTATCTAAAAAATGTAAAAATTGCGTCAGTCTTGGAAGAGGAGGGTTGGTTGATTCAGGGGAGGGGGCTCCCCTCCAGGGGGGGCGGGGTATATACCCAAAAATTTGGTGCTGTTACATGTATATATGTGATACTTCGAAGTACTTTCAAAGCTGCACGGCAGGTATTAAACCCGGAATTTAAAAATATGTAGGATCAGGCTGATGAAACAGATGTGCGTAAACCTGCGTATAAGGCGTTTTTCGGGTGCAGTCGGCACTAGGGTGCACAGCGTATAGTGGTGTGGGAAAAAAAACCCTACGCGTTTTGCGGGGACTACCGAGACTACCGAGACCGAGACCAAATTCCGAGACCGCCAAAACCGAAACTTTGGGTCATTTTTTGCCATTTTTTTACCAATCGATTTGATGACTTTTTACAAGTTTTTAGGTAACATTACAAGACCATGGTCCAGACCTTATGTATAAATAACAGCTACATCACGACAATTTTGGTTACATTGCTGGTTCTTTCCCCCGTTTGTGTGGGACTGTGGGACCATGTCCTCTTAAATATTGTGAAATTTTGACCCCTGTTCCAAAACAGACGCAATTTGTCCTTGTTCTTCCCAGAAAATAGCAAATTTTGCCACTGTTTGGCTCTAAATTAGTTAAAAATAGCTCCGATTGTATTGGAATTACCAATGTTCTGCTAAAATACACCCAAGATAGAAAGGGTTTGGCTCAAAAATTAGACCTGCGCGCCGTGACGCTCTTTCATTCTAGAGAGTAGAGTAGAGTAGAGTAGTCTTGTCTTCTCATCAGGGTTGGCAAGTCTCGGGTTTGCAACCGAGACCGAGACCGAGACCGAGACCGAGACCATCCAAACGAGACCTACGAGACCGAGACCAGCCCTTGGGGGACCTTTTTTTCAAGTTTCAATTTTAAAATTTTTTGAGATACTTTAAATTATAAAAAATTTGTAATTAAGTTGCAAAAAAATGACCCTTAGGTTATGAGGTATGAGTGTATGACTTGCGAAAGACTCAACATTATAAAAAAAATCTTAGTGACTTTAGAAAGTTTTGAAAACTTGAAGTCTCATCTGAAATACCGAGACCACCCTATGGCAGGTCTCGGTTTTCGTACCGAGACCGAGACCGAGACCGAGACCAGCCTAGTCTCGGGTTTTTTACGAGACCGAGACCGAGACTGCCAACCCTGCTTCTCATCTACCTAACTAAATGTGTCACCGCATAGTTCTTAGTAGTGCGTTTAGTTGAACTTTCACAGATTTTTTTTATTTTTTGCTAAACTCATACTAATTGTTTGGAAATTACAGTTAAGTATGTGAAGCCACCAAATGGCATAAAAAAGTTGACCAGCCAAACACTAATACTAAAGAATTAAATATATATAATAATAATTACACAGACAGACTTGAAAGATAATATGAAATAAGAAACCTAATCATAAACGTACATTTTTGTGTATATATGTACTGTGTTTACTGATAAACTAAACAACCACGGTAAAGTTGTTTTCGGAAAAAATTGACAGAATCTCACTGTTTGGTGTGAAATTCTGGTGAAATGAACATTTCCGAAAAAAATTTCCTGCCAAAAACATAAACCAAAGGGGGGACCACAGGAAAATTTTTCACAGATTTGAAAAACCGAGACCCGGGTACAAACCGAGACTTTTCGACTACCGAGACCGAGACTGGGCTAGTCTCGGGTTTTGACTGAGACCGAGACTTCCATCCCTACTTACCACACCAATTTTTGTGCAGTTCTGAGCATACATGTAACGCGACCAAAAATACCCTAATTTTCTAAAAATTTCGCAAAAAAGGGGCCATTATTTCAAAATTTTGCACAAATTTTGGGGACCCTCCCCCCCCCGGGTCCTCGATTTTTTTTTGGGGGGGGGGCGGGGGGTACCCCCCATCCCCCCCTCATACATGTATGGTTCTGAGGCCTGTAGCATTTTTTATGAAACATCAAAATTTTGCATGCAAATTTTCCAAATTTTTGACTTGTCATAATTTTTCACTTTTGGCCAACGTCGTTTGCATTTTTCAAGAGAGTTACCTTGCCTCTATACTTCTAAAGCGCAAAAACAGTGAAAAACGTTGTGGTTGACTTGTGACCATACGTGGGCAGATAGCGAATTCTGGGGGGGATGAGCCACCGGGGGGGGGGGGGGGGGTGGGGAGCAACTTTTCCGGCTATTTTTGCTTCTTTGCTTCGTGAGCCCCAAACCCCCCCCACGCCTATGTATGCTTGTGACTGTTCGAAGATTGTGGGGGAATAGAACCCTATTGCGAGGAAAAAACCCTCTTTTATTTGGCGACATTTTTTTGCTAAAGTCACCCATTGTTGCTACTAAAATTGGTTCATCTGGGCTAACAGCATGCGTAGAGTTCATTAAAACCGTTTATTCGGCGGCAAAACGTCGTTTTTTGTCATTTTGGGCCATACCCCGACATCCCTTACGAAACATGTTTTGGTGATGTTTCACCAAAATTTGGCAATTGGCATTTTTTGCAATTTTTAGGTTTTAGCTGCTGCGTACGACTTAAATCCAAGAATGATAGACGCGGGCGGTGCTTGTCCACTGTTTCTAGCGTAATAAGCGCAAAAAACTGTTTTTAATGCTTTTAAATACGGAAAAAATGCATATTTGGGCAGAAGTCATTTCTGCCAAATTTTTGAAGAACCATTGTGAGTCACATGGGTGTCGGAGAAACGGTTTTTAGTCCATACTGCAGCCTACGCGTTGTAGAACACGATGAAATTGTGCTTATACTCACTGCTAATAGAACCAGAAAAAGTGATAGGGTTTTTTCCCCGCATTAGGGTTTTTTCCCGCATAGGGTTTTTTCCGCGGAGGTTTCGAGACTCATTACCACAGGAAAACCAGTCCTGTGGTAATGAGTCTCGAAACCAGTCCTGTGGTTCAATTGTATCTGAATTTTCTGTAAACCAAAATTTTGTTCAGATAGTATTCATATATCTAAATATTATCTGAAAACTCTGTTAAATATTTCAGATAAAATTTACAGAATTTTCACAAGCTCCGTCCTCCAGCGCTCATTTTCACAGACAATTCATTTCTGTAAATTTTATCTGAAACTCATCTGAACAGTTTTACAGAAAATTCAAATATTCTTCATATCTGTAAATTTTATCTGAATTTTTTCAGATAATACTCAGATGTTTTTTATATCTGTAAATTTTCAGTAAAATCTATCTGAAAGGTTTCACGAATGGTTTTAATTTGCTTGAAAAACTTTTTAAAACATCTGAACATGTTTCTTTCTTCTGGGGGCAACTTTTTGATATTTTCCATTGCAATATATTTTCGATATTTTCACGCAGTTTACAGCGTAAGTTGCGGTCAGACTGAAGCGGGGGGGGGGAGAAATTATTTTGGATTCTAATTCGCTTTCTACCCCATCTTTTAATAAAAATATGAAACCCCCATCGTCAGCCATGCCCCCAATCTGATCTCTAGCCCCCAAAATAGCTAATACTCTGTAAATATACCGTGAACAGTGAAGTATATGTGAAAAGTATCTCGGATCAAGTGCAGTTGGGGGGGGGGGAATAGTGGACCTATTTTTTGGAGTAGAGCATCTTGAGGGAAGCATTTTTTGTCATAGAACCCCTATCCACAAATTTGGATTTTCTGAGCTATGACCCCTTGAAAATGGCATTTTCAGTGTTTTTGGAAGTGAACGTAGGCCAAAGTTCGAAGCCAAAAATGGCTATAATCTTTGCTTTTGGATAGTTTTGAGTTCGTTATGATGCTTTAAGGCATCGTCTAGGCTTAGCTGGCACTCTGGCAGGATTCTCTAGGCTAAGCTGGCAGGATTTTTTCTGAAAATTTCTATTTTCAATTGCCTAAGCTTGAGCCTAAGCCTAAAGGCCGATTCACACGCTGCGATTTTACTGCGATTTTGCCGCAGCGTTTTCGCCGCTGCGGCAAAACGCACTGTCTGAACAGACGCAGCGATTTCAATGCGGAATGCATGCGTCTTGATTTTTCCGCAGCGTTTTAAACGCCAGACTGCAATTCGGCCTGCGATTTTAGTGCGTTTTGATGCTGCGGACGTGTTGGTTTCAACAATATTCGCTTAGCTGTTCATCATATTTTTAAAACAGTAAAGACGCAGCAAAATACTTCGCGAGACCCAACGTTTGTTCAGAAACTGCGTTTTTTGTGCGGCAACCTGCGTCTTGCGTCAAAATCGCAGCGGCAAAAACGCACCGTGTGAATCGGGCTTAAGCCTGAACCTAAGCGCGTCAAAATCGCAGCGGCAAAAACGCACCGTGTGAATCGGGCTTAAGGTGGTAGTGTCGCCAAAGCAGTTTTGCTCATAGGCTGCAAAATGAGAATTTTTTGCTTTGAAATTATACGTTCACTGAGAAACTAGTGAAATGTTATATGGTGTCAAACAAATACTGCCAGACACTAGACTACCAATATCTACCAATATTTTTAACCAATCACCATTTGTGAGCCAGACATCACACAATAAAGACATAGGCCCGTATTCACATACTAACACTAACACTTAAAGTTAGTGCAAACACTAACTTTAAGTGCTTCGTAGCACTAATTTTAGTGCTACGAAGCACTTAAAGTTAGGGTTTACACTAACTTTAAGTGTTAGTGTTAGTATGTGAATACGGGCCATAAAAGTTCAAAAAATCAAGCCAGATATCAGATTGGCCAGCTTGTGAAGTACATGTAATGTTTTGACGCACCATTTTTTGCCACAAATAAGAAAAATGAAAAATGAAGGTTCGTTTTTCTTTTGATTTCAAAATAAGTGTGTAATTTTTTTACAATTTATCATTATTGCTGTGAGTACTTTACATTTTACGCACAGTTTCACAGTTCAAACAGGCATTACTCCACAACCACTAAAGCAATTTGCACTAAATTTTGTGTGCAGAAACTAGAGCATATGTGCTTTTACTTTGTGTAAAGAATCTAAACAAAAAGTTTTTTAATTGTGACGAAATTATTGAATGTGAATAGGTTTTCAAAACGTCATTTTTCCGAATTTGCGACTTCACTGCTAACTGTATGCTGGATCAATTTTTCTGAAACTTGGCAAAAATATTTGCCTTAAAACATATTTTTAGAATATATAAAGAACAATGACCTATCTTTCATTGAAAAAGTTTTATAGTCGCGCAAAATCAACTGCTTTCGCGACACTACCCCCTTAAGCCTGAACCTAAAGGCCGATTCACACGCTGCGATTTTACTGCGATTTTGCCGCAGCGTTTTTGTCGCTGCAGCAAAACGCAGCTTGCCGCACGCAAAACGCAATGTGTGAACAGACGCAGCGTTTTTAGTGCGGAATGCCTGCGTCTTGAATTTGCCGCAGCGTTTTAAACGCCAGACTGCAATTCGACCTGCGATTTCATTGCGTCTTGATGCTACGTTTGTGTTGGTTTAAACAATTTTTGCTTAGCACTTTGTCATTTTTTTGAAACAGTGAAGACGCAGCAAACTGACCTGCGAGACGCACTAAGTCCGCAAAGCTTGTTCAGACGGTGCGTTTCGCTTGCGACACCCTGCGGCTTGCGTTTTGCGTCAAAATCGCAGCGGCAAAATCGCAGCGTGTGAATCGGCCTTTAAGGCCGATTCACACGCTGCGATTTTACTGCGATTTTGCCGCACACAGGAAAAAA
>JASANF010007866.1:0-15603 GCA_030248245.1 Trissonchulus sp. WLG1_4
TACACTAGCTCACAAAAATTTAAGATCATAGATGGCTTGACGCAGATGTTACAAGTTAGTATTGAATTAATCTAATAAGTTTGAGATTGAGTTCGAAACTATGCTGTGTAGTAGATCTACATTAGGTGTGTTAGCTCACAAAAATTTAAAACCACAGATGTCTTTAAGCAGATATTATAGGTTAGTATTGAATTGCTACTCAGCACATCCAATGAATTGTTTTGATGTTGACACTGTATGCATTAATAACTGGATCTGTAATACCTTTTTTCGACAAAATTATTCTTATTTTATCACACATAGTTGGTGCTACGAGCCACCACTGGGCCTATGCTTACCATAGGCCTACTATATGGCACTCTTTTTTTTCTGCCAATGGGGTCCTAAAAATCCGAAACTAACCTGAAATAAAAACAAAAGGCCACAATATTATTCTACATTGCAAAAACTTAAACTTACAGTAAAATTTCAATTTTTAACTACGTACATATATTTTTCCGTACGGATTTGATTTTTCTCGTCCGGGCCCCCCTTGGTTGTCTGGAACCTGATGGACAGCCTGGACATTAGCCATCCAGTCCGATAGATATGCACATGAATCAACTATTTTCAGCCAATCATCGGTGTTACAGTCTACGTATATCACGAGTTGGCCAATCAGCTTGTAGTGGGGGGAGTTTGGTGAATTATGCAAATTAGTTTCGCTGCGGGGATCAGTCAGCGGTTAGTAAATCAGTTCGATGCCAGAAGTGGCGGGGCATGGCGGCAAGTGAAAACGCTCCGACGCTGAAGAGCCGGAGTGAAGAGAGAGCCTTGAAGAGCAGCGATGAAAATGCCATGGTCGAGCCAACGCCAGCAGACCCCTGGAAAGGGCCATGCAGAGCCCGCTTCCTATCCCAAATGCTCTATTTAGGGCAAAAGAGTGACTTAGTCTAGCAGTGTGAACTGTGCCTAGTGAAGGATTACGTACTGATTACTTTGTCCACACTGTCCACAGCACAAACTGAAATAGCTTTGGCTCAAACGGTAACCCTATAACCCTACTTTGGCCCTCAAACTGAAACAACTAGCTCAAACGGCAACCCTACTTGGTCTTGGTCAGCGAAATGAAATAGCGTTTGCTCAGACAGTAACTCTACTTATGCCAACAACAAATCAGTGTCAATTTTGGCTCAATCGGTAACTTAGTCTGGGTAGATCTCTAACGATAGTAAGTTAGTGACCAAAGATTTAGAGTCGATTCATGCTTTTGTACAGTGCACGGACATTGGCCAAACGGAAAAACGATGAACGGACTTTCGAACAAACGGAACGGCAGAAAATACTGATCAGTTCATAGTTTCGTCAGTTCAGCCATATATGTCCGTCTGCCCATCAGCCGTATGTTTCCTCATTGTCTGTCCGTATATACGTTCGGCAAAATTAAAATCAGTTCAACTCTGTCGAAATTCTACGACACTGTGCTGTGTATATAATTTCACGCCACTATGTTGGAATTTGCCCCCTTTAGGGGCCTCCTTGTTTAGGTTGTACGAAACATGGGCCCCCCACAATTGAGGGTATACCCTGATTTGTGGGGGGTGTTCCCCACCGTTGAGGGCTATATGCCTTCATTTGTGTAGGGGGGACCCCTTCCACAGTTGTGGCCTTTTGGGGGAGATATTGGTCGCAGCATGTCCGAAATATCATTTACAATAAACAGTGAAAATATTTGCTGCAAATTAAGACAAACCTTTCTAGTTCGTTATATTCTTCTTTTTTTCTGTAACATTGAAACCCTCCCTTTGTTTCTGTTCATAGCTACTGCCAAGAGTCCTATTACAGAAGTATGTTATTATCTAATGAGACGTTGATTGACAGTGGCACAACTGTTGGACAACCCGATAAATCTTATATATATATATATATATATATATATATATATATATATATATATATATATGCTATTTGCGCTATATGCGCTATCGAAGGTGCTATATGCGCTATCGACGGTGCTATATGTGCTATTTTTTTGGATATGGATGAAACTTCTACAGAAAAATGGCCAGGGGGGATTTGAACCACCCATTGCTAGATTGCTAGCTTAACGCTCTACCGACTGAGCTACGCTGGCCTATTGGTGTTTGTGTTAATTTCCCTTTAAATAGTGATGCTGATCTTGGATAGCGCTTATAGCACCTGAGGGTGCTATTTGCGCTATTTAGGCGCTATTTTGTGCTATTAGATAACTTATTGAAGTTTTGTACTTTTTAGCACGTATACGATCCCTCAATAAACAAAAAGAATTTTGAAAGTATTTTAAAACTTTTGTTTGTGTTCTGGACGTCGATATAAAAAATAGTGCATAAATAGCGCATATAGCACAACGATAGCGCATCAAAGTGCTATAAGCGCTATTTTTTTCATAGGCTTAAAAAATAGCGCTTATAGCACCTATGCGCTATTTAGGCGCTATTTTGTGCTATTGCCTAATTTATTGAAAACTTTTGTATTTTTTAGTAAGTATATGGTCCCTCAATAAATTAGAATAATTTTAAAATTATTTTTAAACTTTTGTTTGTGTTCTAGTCGACGATATAAAAAAATAGCGCATATAGCACAACGATAGCGCATCAAAGTGCTATAAGCGCTATTTTTTTCGTAGGCTTAAAAAATAGCGCTTATAGCATCTGAGGGTGCTATTTGCGCTATTTAGGCGCTATTTTGTGCTATTGGCTAATTTATTGAAAATTTTTGTCCTTTTTAGTGAGTATACGGTCCCTCAATAAATTAGAATAATTTTAAAATTATTTTTAAAATTTTGTTAGTGTTCTAGTCGACGATATAAAAAATAGCGCATATAGCAAAACGATAGCGCATCAAAGTGCTATAAGCGCTATTTTTTTCGTAGGCTTAAAAAATAGCGCTTATAGCATCTGAGGGTGCTATTTGCGCTATTTAGGCGCTTGGACGCTGCTTGGACTTGATTATTATTATTTTATTATGATTATTAACTCATTACTGCTTTAAACTATTTCTCGTTCTTTTCCTGCTTAACAAGTAAGTTATATATGTTTTTTGGTTATTTCCTTTAATGATCTGTTTTTAGTAGTATATTAATATGCTGGAGAATACTTTATTTACGAATCTTTTTATTTATTTATGAATCTTTTTATCCTTCTAGGGTTTCATTTTGCGTAACCAATAGGAGCGAAGAATGGAAAGTTATGTTGGGTATTTGCCTACAATTTTGACTAATAGGAGCGAGGGATGGAAAGCCCTACAAACCCAACCACGGTTCATTTTGCGTAACCAATAGGACGAAGAATGGAAAGTCATGTTGGGTAATTTAATTAATGTGATACCAAAAATGACATGTTTGGAAAGTCTGAAAAAAATAGCACCTTATTTGCATATTTTCAAAAACGTCCGGTGGCAGCAAAATCGAAGGGGGCATGGGGACGACGTTGTTTAGCTCCATGGCACCGTACGCCGCTTGCGCCACCAACGACGTTGTGGATATCGTCTGAAAAATAAAGAAATTTTAAAGGTATGCTTGACTTTTAAATGTAATTAATAATAAGCCTTTACTTTAGTTATTAAATAGTGATGGCAATGTGAGTAATAGTGAGAAACGAACAAAGTAAATGTCAAACACGTTTTGCTGTTCCTAACTTCTCAGTAAGAAAAAACATGAATAATCTATGTATTAGTGTGTGTGTGTGTGATGAAAAACAATTTTTAAAATGTAAGGTAAAATTACATTATTAAAAACCAACAAAACCAAAAGTAAAACCAACCTCATTAAAAAAGAAGATTTTTGTGCCCATGTGCACAAATGCGTAGAATCGGCGGCGGCACCAACTGCAGGAGGGGGTCAGCGGGAGCTTGCTGCGCACAATTTGCAGAACACAGCTAAAACAATGTCTTAGCTGTGTTCTGCATTGTGGAATGCAGCAGACCAGCAAAGTCGTGGCCGGCTGGTAGCAGACACAGCAAGTGTCTGTGAACAGTTCATCGCCCCCTTCCCCTGACAGCAGGTCTTCTGCCACCTCTTCCTCGTCCTCCTCCTCCTCCTCCTCTGCTGCTGCCTCCTCCTCCTCCTCTGCCGCTGCCGCCTCCTCCTCCTCTGCCACCGCCGCTTCCTCCTCCCCCTCTGCCGCCGCCTCCTCCTTTTCTGCCTCCTCCTTTTCTTCCTCCTCCTCCTCTGCCGACTCCTCCTGTGCCGCCTCCTCCTCTGCCAACGCCTCTTCCTCCATTACCATTCCATCTTTCTCCACTTCCACCCCCTGTTCCTCCATTTCCACCCCCTCTTCTGGGGGCCCTTCGTCCATTTCCAGGGCAATGGTATCGTTGGGGTCAAAATCATGGACTGGGGATGAGGGGGAAGTCACGAGGTCAATGACTTCACAAAAGGCATATGAATGATCAATGGGTAGCATGTTAGTCAAGAATAAAGTGTATAAAAAGAAGACTTGATGTAACTTTGGATTTGGAAGGGGTTTATATAGTCAAAAACATAGGCTGAATCTAGGATTAAAGCAGTTCGCAGGTCAAGATAAAACTGGGACATTATTGGTCTAACCAAAAAATTTGGGGCATGTGCTACCTAATTTTACATCTCCATTGTTGTTTTGATGTTCTAAATTTGAAAAAACATTGGCCTAAGTTAGGTAGGTTCTTAAAATAAATCAGGGACAACCCCATTAACCCCGTCTACAATTGTGTCACAGACTTTTCAATTGTAATTGACTGTTACAAATATGAGCATGTAAGTCAATTACACTTTTTTGTTAAATTCAAAACAGGATGGCTGGTTATTCCTACTTACAGACTGTTTTCCGGTTTTGAAGTCTGTTTGTCTCATGATGAATCAAATACTGGTAAGTATATAACATGTTTTAATAGGATCCAACATTCTTACCTAACTTTTTAATACTTTAAGTTGGTTGTGGGAAAGAGGGAGTGCTGCGGCTGCGGGAGGCGCCAGAACGCCCATTTTACTATTACTTCTATTGTTCTCAATTAATGACTGACTGAAAGAAAGAATGTCATACCGTTTTCGATGTTTCACCACCAAAATTCAGTACAGGCGGTCTTCGTCCTCTGTGAGCAGTATACACTTTCTAAAATAAAATTGTATGCTTTTCAATCAGAAGACCAGTAATAATATTAATAAATTATTTAAGGTCACAACTTGAACTAGAAGGAAAAACTCAACACAAATACGAATACAAAAGCAAATACATAAAAAAAGTTGGACGTCTATTTACGTTTTTATGACAATTTATCTTGCGCTGAAATTTCGCTAAATAGTGTGTGGTCTTTGTTGAGTTTAACATGTCACCAGTATCAATTTAAACCCAGTTTACGTGTATAAAGGTTGTAGAAACTAAACTTTAGCAAAATGTGTATATAAAGCTACACTAAGCTACGCTAGCGTAAACTGTCTATTATGTTATAACAAGTATACTTTGTCGCTTCTGTTACGGGTTACAGAAGGACTAGTTTCGGTACATTGTAAATAAACAGTACCATAATTACACTACAAAAAGTATCACTTTTGAGTTGTATTTATAGTTATATAATCTGTAAATTTTTTTATCATCCTCGCGGTAATACAAATGACAGGTCGCGATATTTACCTTAACATCAGGTGATTTTTCGCAAGTATCACCATTGGCTGGAGAGGTGCGCTTAAGTCCACCTGGCTTACAGTCATGACATGAACATTTACAGTTTGGGGTTTTAAGCATTTGCAACTTTGAAAAACTCATAACTCAGTGTCCTGTAACCAACGACATCAACACTAACAAGTCGGTTGACATCAGCGGGTTGCCGACCGGTGTTAAAAGACCCTCTATTGTAGGCAAATGACCCTGTCAACGTGTTCAAGGACCTAAAGTAGCCCCCAGAAACTTCAAAATCCCAATTTCAAAAATTCGACTCTTGAACACCCTAAATGCACAACTAAATGCTGAAACATTATCCGAATAGGTTTCGTTCCTAAGTAGAAAAGTGAACATCTCCATTTTCAAGATCACGTGACCTGGCCCCGTGAAGGGTCTTGAGATCCAAATTTCGGTGAGTGCAAGTACGATTCCTAGACGCTTTTCTAATAACGTTTGAGATCAGTCGGACAAGTAATCTCCGTCAAAAATTCAATTTCAAATTAGCAAAAATGCACTTAATTTCCCCCACCAAAGTTTTTCAGACGTTTTCTGACCAGTAATTTTTGAGTAAAACGTGTTTTAATTAGTGTCTAGATAATTACTATATTATTACAATATATTTACAATATATTTACCTTACTATACTATATAAACTTTCTTGCTCAAAAATAATTACAATAATAACTCAGGATTGACTCAACGCAGAAACGTCATTTTTACGTCATCAGATAGCCGACAGCGTGGCCAAAAAATTTTCTATTCAAAGTCAGTTCGTAAAGGAAACCGTTTAACCGCTACACCGGTTTGAAAAAAATAAAAAATTTTCATACTAACATTTTCGGGCTCTAACCTCTACTACGATGAATGTAAGATGATAGTATAGTGTCATTTAATTGGCAAAAATTCAGACCGTCATAACTTGCCTCAACGTTAACGTAAACACATAAAACCGACGCCTTTCAACTCAGAACAGTGGGCGCTTTTGAATGAAACCTTACTTGACGTATACCACTCACGTATAAACGTTTAAATTTCCAATTCTAAAATATGACGCAAGCTTAACGTAAAGTTACATTGGCAAATCACCCATCGTTTGAAAGCTCTTTGCATTTGCTTACAAATGATGATAACATTATTGTAGTATCTCTACGCTATCGAAAGCTATGGCCCTTTAACCGTTTGCTTAAGGTGCTGACTATATACACAAATCACACTATGTGTGATCAAATCTCAATGCCATGGCTGAATTTTTTCAAATTTTTGTTAGTTTTAAAAATTATTTGTTAAACCATAAATTTCATCAGTAATAATCGAACAAGTCCAAACTAGACGCACTAGACTTGTTACAATATATTTACAATATATTTACAATATTTACAATATATTTATTTACAATATATTTACAATATATTTACAATATTTACAATATATTTACAATATATTTACCTTACTATACTATATAAACTTTCTTGCTAAAAAATAATTACGATAATAACTCAGGATCGGCTCAACGCAGAAACGTCATTTTTACGTTATCAGATAGCCGACAGCGTGGCCACAAATTTTTCTATTCAAAGTCAATTTGTAAAGAAAACGGTTTAACCGCTAAACCGGTTTGAAAAAAGTAAAAAATTTCCATACTGACATTCTCGGGCTCGAACATCTACTACAACGAATATAAGATGATACTATAGTGTCATTTATTCTCAAATATTCAGACCGCCATAACTTGCCTCAACGTTAATGTAAAAACATAAAATTGACGCCTTTCAACTGAGAACAGTAGGCGCTTGTGAATGATACCTTACTTGACGTATACCATTCGCGTTTGAACGTTTAAATTTCCAATTTTAAATCATGACGCAAGCTTAACGTCAAGTTAAAGGCCATGTCACCCATCATTTGAAAGCTCTGACAATTTCCTCTCAAATGACGTTAAAATTATTATTCTCCCACTTCCGTATCAAAAGTTATGGCCCCCGAAAAATTTCATAAAAGGGGTTGATTGCACTACAGATCACACCATGGATGATCAAATCCCAAAATTATTGAATTTAGGCAAAAATTTAATGTTTTTAGCTCATTTTTCAAATAATGTAACATAAATAGACTTAACTTAGATATATACAACATGGTCGAACTAGTCTAAACTAGACGCACTAGACTTGTAATGATAATTTATTACAATATTTTAGTTAACCTTTTAATTAGCCTAATAATAATAAGCAGGTTTCGTCTTCGCAGTGATCTCAAAAACCCCTGGCGTATGATATTTTCACTATTCACATGGCTGATCAAGCAGCATAAACCAAGTTACAGCGGTTTTTGTCCGGGAACCAAGGTCAGTACTACGTCAACTTGCCGTAAGCAGATCATGTGGCCCCTCATTTTGAAGCGCTTTGTCTCACCGATCGAATGGTAAAACTCCCCAGTGCTGCGACCCCAATAACAAAAGTCGTGAGGATTTTAAGTTTTTCACACCATAGAATACTTTTGTCATAATTAAATCGTAATTACTAACTTACGAAATGTGTTCTTTTTCCTCATGTCCTTTAAGGCCCCATAACTGGCCTTTAAAAACTCGGACAGACAAGCGAACAGCATCATTGGATTGCTGGCGAGCAGGGCTCTCAAAAGAAGGGTCACATGACTACATAGCGCTTCAGGTTACCCCGAAATATAAATCTCGGTGTATGCTTACGTACATGGTACATGGTTATATGACCACTCATTTGAAAGCGCTTCTTAAATCAAGACGATTGATGTCAGTGTCATGTTTGTATGTTATTTCTATCGTCCGCTAGACGTCTGTTAAACTTGACCCTTCGTGACTAACTATAATCAGCCCATGTGGGATCAAATCTCTTTACATGTAAATTTTAACTAAATTTTTTAAAAATCAGTAAGATTAACATTCAAATGCCATTAAATTTATGTATATTGTCGAACTAGTCTAAACTAGACGCACTAGTCTTGTAATTATTAACAATAATGATAATATTACTAAGAATATCGGACATGATAGATACAAAAGGGTTGTTTTTTCAGTTTCGCGAAAAGTCTGCAATCCAATAAATGAAAAGTAACAACTCGGTTTACTCAGAACAACATGTTTTCCGTAAATACTTGATAGGTGAAATATAAAATTAAAACAAACAACAACTTTTTAAAGTAGGTAGAAACTGCTGTTTAAATTTGTTGAAAATTTAATTGCGCAAAATTGCTTTAATTACATTTCATGTCGTTCTTTCACATTCTTCTATGAAACGATCATAAATTTGATGTAAAACCAGAGTAATGTCGACTAGAAATTGCTGCATTTGATCTGATATGGCTTTCAAACTTTCGCGCTATTAAACAAGGTTGATGGTATGAAAAAAGAGTAATGTTGACAAAAAGACGTGTTTCTAGTTTTTCTTTTCTACTTAGATTATAAATAGTTGTATTTGATCTGATATGACTTTTAAATTTTATACTATTAAACAAGTGATTAATATTACACTGAACTATGTAATGTTAGTAAAACATTTTTTCGCCAAGACAATCAAAATACACGAGCGTGGTTGCTAGTAGTAGTAGTAGTAGTTTACTAAGTAAAATATGAAATATGAAAACTATTTAAAAAAAGAAAACTAACTATTTCTATACTTCTTTAGAAATACTTTTATTTAAAATATTTTGTGTTGAAATTTCTGGTGCTCCCGAATGATTCTTTGTACCTAGTTAGTTCAGTGTAAAAACTATAAATTAAACGTAAAAAGAAACAGTTACATACAGTGATTGTCAGTTAAAACTAATTTTAAACCTTATAGTTAAAACATATTTTTTTTGTAATTTAAGTTAAGTCGAAGGTGTAAAAGCAAAATTTTATATCGTGAATCGCCAGTTCCACCATCAACTCCAACGCAACGCAAATAGTTTATTTAAATATAATTTCATTTTCCATTTGTCAATATGGCTTCTAGTCCACCCTTTCGACCGTATATCTGGTGCTTCTTTTGTTTTCCTTATCTATTTTGCAACTGTCCGTTCTGTTCTAATGAAAAAGGATTTTTTAAAGTTTCTTGGTTTCAAGCCCAAGTGTCAATTTTGGGTGTGATTATTCATCGTAAAGGAAATACGTAGCGATTGACGAACATCTGATTCCTGTCCCTTATTATTCAACGGTTTACTTATATTGACGTGTAAACAGCCCTCTGAGTTCTTCCATCCGCGGCTTGGGACGCGGCATCGGCCCATTACTGTTTTTTGTTTTTTATTAATTTTTAATTTTTTTTGTATTTTTATTAAAACTACAAATAAAAAATATTACATACATTTACTCAATTCTGAGCAAATTTGTATTAAACTTTGCCCTAGCACATTTTTACCTATCCAGTTTTTGGTTTCTTCAACACCGGTTTCATTAATTGCTATTCCTTTTCCAAAAAACGAATCAAATTTTGAAGCCTCCGCAATGATCGCTATTCCGGTATCAAGTAGTGCTTGTTTAGCAGAACTATTTTGCTTAAATTGTTCGCGCAGACCAGTCATCATCACTTCATGTGCGAATTTACGCCAGACAGTTTTGTCAAAGCCAGGTATTTGTTTCGCCAGCTGCTTGCACTGTCTAGGAGACCGACACCGAAGGATTTTATGATATAAATCAAATGCGCCAAAATATAATGCCTTTTCACCCTGATAGTAATGCTCTACAGTCTGATACAAAATACCGTTTAGCGTAAAAGGGGTTCGATGAAAATTTGAAAATACCGAGTACCCAGAGTAAAACAAAAACACTGGTACTCTGGAGTTCGTTTGAAGAACCAACCGCTCGTGAGTAGCCATGACGATAGTAACTAAAAAGATAGTTTAGTCTTTATATTGGTTTAGGTCATGTAACTCCCAAGTAGTTTATATGTATTTCAACGTATCTATGTGCAAAAACATTCAACAGGTCAAATCAAATTCACTCAATTTTCTGACAATTAGAGGTCCAGTTCGCGATCTTCTACAAAATATAATTTGTTTTCTTTATTTATGATAATAAGTAGTTGAACAGGACCCTTTTTATTAACAGTTAGCATGATATCATCGAATACGGCATTAATTTCCAAAGTTCGCCGTTAGTTTTTTGTGTCGGGTCCACGTCCGCCATTCGTCTATAATTTAAGACTTCGTACTTTAAATGTTCGAAAGCAGGTGCACTGTCAAATTGCACCGCCTGATAAATTCTTGTAATTTTGAATCCGTTGCGTAATACCATTGTAACAATGGTGTCCCCAATAAGATCTTCTCTGCATAATAACTTGAAATTAATGCTCGTCGAGATGTTTTCATTTGTTTGGTCGCTTCCGCGTAATTTTTCATCGTAATTCCTATGTCGTCAATACTAATGTTTGCGTTTTTAAATATAGGGGGTAATTCCGAGAATTTATTACGTAAATCTACATCGTTCCAGGGTACTTGAATATCACATTCGACAATACCTAAAAAAAGTTCCGTTTTCAATAGCGTCCACAATTTCACTGCAATTCCAGTTAACGTTTTTTCTTTTAGTTGGGGGTAATTTATTGTCGATGTCGCTCCCAAATCGATCCTTGTATTTCCTGTCGAATTCACATTCGTACATTGAAATTTATTCTACATTCAACGATTTTAAATAGAGTTCAACTTTTTGCGTTTCGTTGTTTGTTTGCACGTTCCTCTGAGTCCATATTAATTTGACAGTCGTGTCCGTGAAAGTAACATCCGTGAAACTGAAGAACCACTGGTTTTTCGTATAATGGTTTCAAGTCCATGATGTACCCATCAACTGGGTATTTTGAAAGTCCATTATAAAAAGTCTTTTGCCCGCCATTGAATCGATGTTGAATATGAATCGTTCTACGTGCGCCAGTTTTCGTGAAAAGTTCATTTTCGAATTCCTTCCGTTTAATTTCCAAAAGTTTTAGTTCTTTATGACAATGAGTATATCCCGACTCGCATTTGAATAATGTTCGCATATTTCGAAATCCCGACAGTTTCCCGCCATATAATTTCCTCACCCTCCCACTCGTCATAGTTTCCCGGTGGGTTTACACGTACTGGGCCTCCACAATTTCCAATGGGTTCCCATACACGGTAAATTCCAATCGGAAATCGTTCACATAGAGACCATAAATAAAGTCCATTCGCATCAAACCTCACATTCTTTTTAACCAATTTATTGCCCCGTATAGTAGTTTTATTTGCTTCATGGTACCGATGAAATACAATCGACGGTTCCCCAACAATATTGTTCCAAATCAAATGATGCCAGTGATAGTTCTTTTTATTCCATAACGTAAAAATAGCGTCCGCTGGCTTTGTTTTGAACATGTGTTTCATCGCGACGCCTGGTAAACTGATTGCCCAATTTAAACATGTCAATGTCCAATTTTTTTAAAGTGTTCGTACATTTTATCCGCAGCCGTCAAGAAGGGTACAACGTCCAGATTATTGTACCAAATTAACATATCACGCATCGCCGTAAATCCTTCAGTGTTCCACGTATTTAGCGCAATTTCATAGTCCTCGTCAGAAATTCCTTTTTTTAAAGTCGCATAAAATGCGTCTTTTGACAGTAGTTTAGTTTCGTTCAATTTATCGAGCGTGTCCAACCATTCATAAGGAAACACTCCTTTACGTTGTTCAACTGGAACGCTTTTAACCACTTTTCGTAATTCGTCCCCGCCGCCAAATAGTTCGTAATATCCAGAAACAATAATTTGTCCGTGCTGAGAGACATGTAGGAATTGTTCCAACAGCATAATGTACTTTAATTCCTTTGCGCACCAAATACGTGATTAAATATTTTTTAATCAAATTAATGTCAAATTTCGCAGAATTAAATCCAAGAACGGGTAATTGCGTAATCCATTGCGAAAAAGCGTTACGGGCACAGGAAAATAATTTCCAGCAAAAAAACTAGATTGTAAAAAATTATCTGTTCTTTTCTGGTTTCACAATTCTTTTTTTTCTAAATCACTGGCTTACACTTCGGAGGTAATTTTGAGGTCATTAAAAGCTTTTAATACACATTTCGTAGCGTTTTCTGACAGTTTAATTGAAAATTCGGATGTCTAAATTTTGTCCGATTGTCTTAAAATTATATTATCACAGGAAAACCAGTAAATCTGAATTATCTGTAAATTTTTTTCTATTACAATTTTTTCAAATGTTTTTTACCGTTTCCATTCAGAGACTTTTTACAGACTTCCAGAGGAATTTTAGAGGAATTTCAAGAGAAAATTTCAAGGGAAATTCAGAGACTTTCACCCAGAATTCGGGACTCTGGCCCGTATTTACATACTTAAGTGTTATTCACATTCTAACGCTAAGCGTTAGTGTTAGTGTTAGCGCTTAAGGGGGCGGCTACGCCGGTAAAAAATCAAAGTTCTCCAATTTTGCTTATTTTCACGTATGTTACTCCCCTAAGGCACCCCAACCTCAGATAAGAACAATTAAGCTTGAAGGTGCACTTTTGGTTCAGTGCGTTTGTCAGTGTATTTACATACGCAAAAGTACGCAAAGAAGCTTAAAAGTAGCCCTACTTTTTTCTACATTTAAGCAAAGTTTTATTGTACAATTGTACAGAAGATTTGTATGGCTTTTTTGAGCACTTTCAAAACTGGCCACTTTTTGAAAAGTTTAAAAAAACAGAAACATGCAAAAAATGGCACAAATGTTTAAAAGAAAATTATCTAGACCAAACTGCACAATTTGGCACAAAAATTTAACATTTTCGAAGATTTATCAGCTTTTTAGGTTTTTCATTTTTGAATTGCTATTTTCACGGCTAAATAAATCAGCAAAGCTTCAACGTATTTTTATGTTTAATACATCAATTTAAAGCTAAAGAAACCTCATAGAATCAGTGATAGGGGTAATCAGTTTATATTGAAACAAAAAAATTTTTATTAGGCTACAGAATTGTCCAAAAACTTCAAAAAATTTTTATCACAGTATGCACATCAAATAAAAGCTTCTTTCATTCTGAACAACTTTTTTCAAGACATTATGGTAAACAATGTCGCTAAAAAAAAGTTAAACGCCAAAGTCGTTTCCTCTCGAGCGCCACCTGTATGTTTAAGTATGTTAAAAGTTTAAGTTTGTGAATAACACTTAACGCTTATAAGCACCACGCTAACACTAAAGCCCAATTCACTCGGTGCGTTTTTGCCGCTACGATTTTAACACGAAAACGCAAGACGCAGGGAGCCGCAGCAGAAAACGCAGATGCTTGACGGGGAAACATTTGCGTATCGCCAACTGTATTGCTGCTTTCTTTGCTGTTTAAAAATATGACAAAAGTTTCAGGGCTTGCGAAATACTGTCGAAACCAACACGTCCGCAGCATCAAAACGCACTGAAATCGCAGGCCAAATTATTGCAGCCTGGTGTTTAAAAATCTGCCGGAGAAATGCGTTTCGCACTGAAAACCCTTCGTTTATTCAGACAACCGCTGCGGCAAAATCGCAGTAAAATCGCAGCGTGTGAATCGGCCTTAAGTGTAAACACTAAGTTTAAGCGTTAGTGTTAGTATGTAGATACGGCCCTCTGAATTATATCTGAAAAAAATCACTGGCTTTTCAGATAAATTTCAGATATTTCTTTTTCTTACAGGAGTTTCAGAGATAGTTTACATGATTTTCACATCTGTAAAAAGCAGGTAAATTTTATCTGAAATTCGTGTAAAAAGTATTTGAAATTTATCCGAAAAGCCAGTGACATTTTTTCAGATAAAATTATGGTTTTTTAAACTGGGTGAAATAATTTCCCCTGAATTTCTCTTAAGGTGGCGCTAGAAATTTGCACGTACTTTTGGGATTGTAAATTCTTACTCTCATGGTTATATTGGAAATTAGCAAGGTGCGCAGTGTCAAATTGAGCAATTTTTCAAAAGGATTTGACTCAATTCATTTTTTTGTGTATGTCACGTGACTAGCGAAAACCATATTCACAAGGCACACATAACTAGTTAAAACTCTATCAATTTGAACAATTTATAGCTCATTTGAAAGGTTTTCAAACGTCTGGGATGATAAATTTTTTGTTTTGTGAATTTCGTTTTAAATTTTAAGTTATAAGGATTTTTAACTTTTTCATGCAACTTTAACAACAAGTATCTCGCTTCCAAGTCCATTTATTAAAAAAATAAAAATTATTCAGTTTATATTATTATTCTTATATATTGTGTCAAAATTTTATTTCTCAACTCAAAACATTCGATTTGGAATCTGTACCTTTGGCGAAAAACCTTGGTTTTTAATTGAAATGTTGCTTGGCTTGCTGCATGTTTTTATTTTTCTGTGCGAATGTCTTGATTTGACAGACGTTTGCTCAAGCTGTGTGTTTGTATACTATCAAAAAAGGAAAGTAGTTTATTTTTACTTCGATTTGTTGCGCACTTTTTTCTAGTTTGGTCATATTAAAAAAATAATCACAAAAACGCAAATTTCAAATTTTCAGATTTTTTCAATTTTTTTTAAATTTGAGTTATACACATCAATCGACTCCTGGACATTTTTCTGAACAACATTTATTGAAGAACTATATGTCGATTTCTTTTCCGAAAAAATAATTCGACAAAAAACAAATTCTCGAAGCGCCACTTTAAGGTGAGTTTTCCAAATAACTTCCATAACTTTATTATTTTATAAGTCGACGTATATTGAGGCCTGTTCCAAAGCTTTCTTATTTTTCTCAACGTTTCACGTGCCTCATACTTTATTCTTGATTTTTCTTTTCTTATAATTTTAATCCAACTGTTTTGGTTCAAAATACACTAGTTTTTCTAAAATTGGTTAAGTTGAAATCGCTGCAGAATTTCACCAAAAACAGAAATCAACGTTTTCGAAGAAGGTACACCTGAATCTACTTATCTTCTAACTTTAAGTAAAATTTCAAAATGAAAAAACGACATGGAGGAGAGCTATCACGATTCAAAAAA
>JASANF010007867.1:0-17451 GCA_030248245.1 Trissonchulus sp. WLG1_4
TGTTCGTATTGTGTTGAGAGTGAACCTAAGGAAGTGATCGTTAGTAGAGTCAGTCAAAGTCAGTAGTTCTCGCATAACAGTAGAAAGTTTTATTAACCCAACGATTATCATTAACCCGTGTAGGCTTTTTCACATATATATATATACATAACCATACTGCGGAACTTTAGTGAATAGACATTAATGGGTAAGCCGAGAGTTGGGAATGCCAGAAAACTTTCCGAAAACTTGAGCAAACTACTAGAGGTGGTTTTCCGGAAATTTCCAGACTTGACCGGAAGATTTTTGACAGGCTTAAAAAGGTTTAAAGCTGGCTAAAAATTTCTAATAGTTTTTTAAAAAAATTCTCCAGTTGTTACTTTAGTCCGTGGGGGTCAATTGGGTTCACTGTGATAAAAATAAACCCTGGATTTTAAGGGCGGACGGTGGGGGGGATAAGGGGGATGGGATATATCCCCCCTTTTGCCCGGAGCAAAGGAAAAGTTTTCGGAGCCGTTTACCAAAAATAGCCGGAGATTGATGAAATTCGGCCTGAAATTTAAAATCTTTTTCTCCGGCGGCTGCTCGCCTTCAGAACGAACGCGCTGAGTTAATTTCGCACTGCGGTTTCATCTGGCTGGGGTTGTCAAATGTTCAAGATTACGTGTACCATCCTTTAATGGATGCTATTAACCCTTTCATGCCTGGAGGGGCCATGTGGGTATCGTAACCACGGTACGATAAAAGCAAATCTTGTTATATTTTCAGTCTAGATGCAATTTTTTGGTAGTACTAGCTTCAAGTTGCTCATTTTTTAGCTTGTAGACGGAACAATTTAAGACTCAGTTTCTTTGTATAACCCTTTCATGCCTGGAGGGTCCATATGGCACCAACATTATGAATACTCTTTTTTGGTCTATATAACTTGGCTAGTTAGCTCTATTCAGCTAATCCTCGAACCTATTATTTACCAAACGTAGATCTTTGCGTTTAGCAGCCAAATTTTACTTCTACTGCCATGCAACAAAACCTATGCTTAGTTAAGCAATGTTAAAACTTTATTTTTTTCATCGCAAAAGTAGTATTTTCTTTATGGCCACATTATGCTAAATAATCGCAACTCCTTTCATTTTTTTGTGCATCAGATACAACGGATATTTTAGTTTATTTCTAGCATTTAAATATGGCAAGCGCACGGTTGCTGTGTTAATACTCTAGGGAGAGGAAATATTTAACGTTTACAAATTCTCAACTTTGAGCGCTTATAAGTAAAAAACAGTGCGTTCTAGACCCTTAATCGCTGATTATGTTTTGTTCATCATTTAGTTGTCTATCGAATGGTGGTTTCGCGATTTTTCTACGATGCACGTAGCTTGAGCATTGACCAAAAAACTAGAGGTACACTGTAACTAAAAAGTACACTGTAACTCATTACGAAAATTATTGGACAGACAAAATTGGGGAAACTTTTTATTTTTAGGCCTAGTTGGTCAGTTGGAGATGTATCAGAAACTTTTTTTGAGCGGACCATAAAAATCAAAGGGAACTCTTGTGTAAAAAATTACTAAGAAAAAAATTCCGGGGAGGGGGAAATTCCAACCTTCTCCCCTGGGTAGTGGGTACGCCTTTGCCTAACATGAGATCGAAGTGGTGACATCAAACCCTACAATTATAGGCAAATTTGGTATCAATTCAATCACGCAATCGCATATTTTGACAAGAAAATCTACGATAACAACAATTTTTGGTCACAAAAAATGCGTAAATTTTTTGCAAAAAAAAGAACCAATACAAGTATGAGGGGGGGGATGGGGGAGGACCCCCCTCCCCCAAAATCGAGGACCAGGGGGGGAGGGTCCCCAAAATTTTGGCAAAATTTAGACATAATGGCAGTTTTGGCGAAATTTTTAAAAAATTTTGCAAAATTTAGGGTATTTTTGGTCAATCTGGGGGGGAGGGTACCCAAAGTTTGGCTGGAGAGGCCCCATAAAATTTTGACCCCGTTACATGTATGTGGACCTATTATGTATATGGGTCGAACCCTCGAAGTCTCAACAACTTGCAGACCACTCGACAACGCTAATTTCATGGGTAGTTATGCTTAGTTATGACTACGTGGAAAGAAAGTACAAGCAAACATCAGACTAGACGATCAAGTGATTAGCATGTGTATCGAGTTTAAAAATTACCAAACGAAATCTCTTATGTCACAAAATTTTGACAACTCAATAGCCAAGACCCAAAGTGTTGTTGACAATTATTTCATTAAAAATTGTAAAAAAACTTGTCTTCAAAAAAAGAGCAGTCAGTTCCCATACTAATTTTACGTGTTAATTATATTAGCTGGACAACATGTGGCTGCTACTTTTACACTATGCACATGCAGAGTTGTTCTCTAGAAGGAACAAATATACCACTACACTACTTCAACACAACAATCATATGAGCCACTTACAATATGTTGTAAATAAATACGTTAAGCTGAGCGGCTTCCAGTAAAAATAGGTACCGCAACCAAAGATTCCGGTTGTGAACAGCGTCGTAGGAAAAAATTTAAATTTACAACAACTTCGGTTAATTAGAACATCAATTAAAATAATTCTTAAGTTATCTTACCGTAAATAAAAAAGTTATAAAAAAGTACAGATTCAAAATTTTGAATAAAAGTTATAATTTAAGTTAAAGTTAAGAAATTGGCGGAATTTAAGTTAAAGTTAAAGTATGGGTGCTTGAATTTAAATTAAGTTAAAGTCAGACCCCTAACTTTTTTCATTTTAGTTAAAGTTAAAGTTAAACTTTTTTGCCCTAATACATACATAAAATAATATCAGTGTGCAGATCTAGGAAATTTTCAGAATGGGTGGAGCAAAGCAATTCCCCCACTTCGTGAGACAATTTAGTTTAGAAACGTAGATGCCGTAGTTTGTGGAGGTCTGGGGAGCTAGAGACTTGTGGTTCTTGACAATGTGTAACACGATTTTTAGAAAAATAAAACTCTAGCAATTTGAACAGCAATTACGCAAATCATTGTGCCTTTTGCCAAGAAGCAGTATAGAAATCTGCCGCCGTTGATGATGCCGCCAGTTATGCCAGTAGATGCAGGAGTCTGGGGGCGGCAGCCCCCAGAATTTTTTTTCGATTTGGCATTAAAAACAGTGCATTTTGAGCATATCCCAGGCCCATCGGGCACTGTGCATTATTGTGCAAAATTTTAATTTTTGTGTGCAAAATTTTAAAAAAGTGTGCATTTGCACAGGGTTTTGCACAAAAAAAAACCCTGACTAGTAGTGACCATAGTGACTAGTCATACCACAATGACTGTGCCTCGTCGTCAAATATATGCTGTGAAGAACACGAAAAAACTTCCTGACCATAGTGACTAGTCATACCACAATGACTGTGCCTCGTCGTCAAATATATGCTGTGAAGAACACGAAAAAACTTCTTAAGTCAGTATAAACTTTTGCAAACAGATGTTTCAAAGGAACCGGCACTGAGCCAACGGGAGCTAAACTCGGTTAGCCCAGATAAAGGTGCGCTGAGCATCTACTGAGCATCTGCTCTATGTGCTTAAATTTATTGTCTTTTACCTTGCAAGATTTTGGTTATCAGAATAGACCTACCTACCATTATTGTGTAACTAAAAAATTCGAACTACCTAAAAACTCACTGAGATCTGAATAATGTAGGACAAGGCCGCCGGCTCTTAAAAAACCGTAATAAATATTCAGTGCGATACATATCTAATGGACTGACTAAGCCATCATAATAGACTTCAGACTCAGTACTTAGTTTGTCATTCGCAATGTACATTAACAAAACGCCACAAAAACACCACAAAAACCCGATCAGAAGTAATAAATACAGAACTCACCGGAATCAGAATTTTCTGTGTTATCAGCTACAGCTTGTTGTAGGAGGTAGATTTTGGCAAATCCTGGAAAATTCTGGATCTTAGATAAATTAGCATCATTATAACGTCATAAGTATCATAACTTACCCATCATTATCAGCCGCTTGTTGGTTAAAAATAATAAAATATGGAAATTGGTTTGCGACAGAGCAACAGTAATTATGCTAGACGCTTTATAGACCAGTAAAAACCTGAAAAAAACACTAAAATTCAGAAACATGGGGATTCAGTCAAAGGTATATAACATTTTATGTCCTATGGAGTTTAGAAACAAAAGATGGTATGTTTTTTAAGCATACTATTTTTAAAACTTCATCAACGTTTTCAACTACTTAAAAAATGACAGTATAAAAAATGTGGCCCGTTTGCCGAAGAAACACTGTTATTGGCGAGTAGGTATAATTTGAGGAATCTTAAGCTGTTGTAGGTAATTGATAATTCTTAAGCAACATTTTTTATATCGGCAGAAAAAACACATTGAAAGCAAGAAACAAAAAGGATGTCAAAACAAAAACAATTTCTATGAAATCTAAGTCACTTCTGAGTAAAGATTAGTCGCGCTTGTCCGCGTGTAGCGTGTAACGCAGTGTACTTTATACTTACATATATATGTACACTATAGGTATGTGTAAACTGTAGTGGTCCAGTAGAAATAGCAACAACCCTTGCTAAGTCACGTAAAGTACCTAATAAGTATTCTATTTTAAATTCCATGAAAGTTGACATTTTAGCAATTTAGGTACCTAATTAAGTTGGCGTTCGTATAGTTCATGAAGATTTATTACATCCTTTATTTCAAACAGTTTTACTGTCAGCAATTATTGTTCTCTTCTTAAAAACATTAAAATGTTGCAACACTCGGTCTATTTGTGTCTGCCTGTATGTGGATATACAAAGTGCGACTCTCTTAAAGTTAGCTAGTCAGCGTGTTCAAGCAGACCTCAAAAACAAGCTAAGTTTTTGGCAAAAGTATTCAGTGAGTATCAAGCATTCATTTTTAAGTACACTGGCCACAGGCCATCGTAAACCTGTTGGGCCATCAAAAGTGCTCTTTCTGAATTTACATATCTCCCATGAAAAAGTATCCTTTTGCAGCCATTACAATGCAAAATCTCAGTCAAAAGCTTTCCGCAATTGGAACTTAAAATGAAGAAAATATTATGAATATTATGAATATTATATTATGAAAATTTAACTTGTTTTATTTTTGTGTCCGTTTGGAAGCAGACTGTACTGTATTATCGATTTTAAGTAGAAATATAATGTTACTTTGCAGTGAAGCATTTGGGTAGCAGCGAACTGTATGGTCGAGCGGTTAGTTTATTCGGTTGGTGACCGTGAGCTGAACTCGTCGATTCTCAGCAGCTTACTTTTTGTCAAACTTTTGTTTTTTCCCATAACCTTCTCAAGAACAATGAAAGCACCAACTTACTGATTGTAACAGGCGTTTTAGTTGCGACAGACGCAAAGCTACGGTAAAAGACGTGTAAAGCACACTCCGCACATTGACACTTTAACGCTAGCATTCCGTTAAGATACCAGAATCAAAATTAAAGACCTGTTGGGCTGTGGCCCAACAGGAATAACCGTTACAGCAATAGTGATTTCATAACCATGCCAATGCAGTTGGGGTCAAAGTCAGTTCGTATGCAAAATAGGCTATAATAGTTCTGCCAGCGGTTGTTCCAAAATTCGAGTCCGCTCTTGTCCTTGGCCCTTGCCTTTAAGGAAAAGTTTGAACAGAGCCCAGTTGCTCAAAACTACAACTGTTACAATTGCAACAATTGTATATGGTATGCGGTTGCGCAAAGACTCACAACACTGTACGAACATTTGTGGAATCTTACCGTTTTCACAATTGTTACAATTGTAAGACTTGTAAATATGTTGCGCAACAGGGCCCCAGCGTTACGAAAAATCTCTTTCGTGCGCGAACACAGACAAGTACGAGCGAACCAAGCTTATTAATATTCTTGTGGTAAGAAGTAGAAGAAAAATAAGAAACCAAAGTATAGACATAGCTGCTGGCGGCAGTAAAGAGCACTTTATACTAAAATAGCAGAACGTAAAAAATTATTCTACTTCTCGTGACATAAAAGGTTGTTACTGTTTCTCATGCAAAAATAGGACAGCATAAATTATCTGTGGCTCTAGCAAAATGAAACGTGATCAGTCAAAAAGAAGGTTTTTTGTATTAAATGTTTTATAAAATATAAACTAATAGGTTCATAAAAACCGACTAAGTCTAGTTTAGCACCCTGTTTGCTTAATAGTTTGTTTCGGATCAGTCGTCAATTTACAGAATTTGTTTTTATGGAAAAGTTGAACTAACACAATTCCATAGAGATACGGTGGGACGCTTGTCTAATAAAAGATTGTCTATCCAGTATGTATCAATCAACAAGCTCTTCTGCTGAGTGAGGAGCGGTAAAATTGTGAGGTCTGAGTGTCAATATTCCAGCGGAAATATTAAACGCGGCCACTATTTTGTGGACAAAATGAATTTTAATTTCTGATTTCTGCACACATTTACTGCTAAGTAGCTCCAAAGTATGTATTTCAAACAGCAAAAAATGCTTGAAACAGAAAAAATCTAATGATTAGGAAATCTAAAAAAAACTTATTTACACATGATCCGGTACTCGAACCTCGGACCTAATGCTCCTGAATCTAGCATTGTACCGCTAGACCACCTAAAGGCACGATCCAATCATTAAAAAACTTCAGTTGTCAGCATGCGACGTGGCATGACATATCAGAACGTCAAGCATGTTTTAGCAAAATAGGATCTCAACTGATCAATCTAGACAAATAATAAAGTATAAACTTAAACAAGAGGGCCACTAAAAGGGGCAAATTCCGATATAGTGGCGCCAATTTCAAAAGTTTTAAAGTTAGAAATTGGCACGGGAAAACTTAGGGTTATATACTGTTTAACTCATTTTTGTGGAAGGGATACTGTCTCAGCCAAAGTCAGCTCAGTTTCATAATCCTAATGCACTGGTCATGTCTAGTCTGCAGTGTGATAATAATGCGCCGGTAAAATCTGGTCACTGCTTTGACCAAAGCAAAACAACGTTCTTGGTGAGTAGGGTCACATTCACACGCTCACTCATTGGGCTAACCCAAGTTTGGCTTATGGGTTAGTTGGCGAAGTAGAAGTGTAGGATATTGTTCACTTTGCCAGAAAAGGAAAGCTCTGTCTCTGCAATTTGTCTATCGAGTTGCTTAATTTTCTATCGAAGACTAGTAACTGAAAGGGTATTGTTAACTTTGGCTACCAAAATCGAGTCCGTCACTATTGCATGAAGTAATGCCCGTAAAATTGAATTTTTATTGTTGAAAGTTTTCTGGTCATGTGGAACATATACTTCGACTAGACTTCGTAAATAGACTTCGAAGTTACATAGAATGCATTATGAACACACTAACCTGAAAATACTGTATATACATACCGTAACCGGTAGGGTAAGCTAATATACCTTTAATTGAAATCAGTTATGACTCGACTTTGTTGTTTCTGCTGGTTTTCTGACTGCTTAATACTAGTAGGTAAATGGTAAAGACTATCGAGGCGCACAGAAACATTTTTTACGCGGCCCCCTCAGGGGCCGCGTATACTATATTCAGATTCTCTGAGTCCTATGTATTTTTGGGTAGGTCAAATTTCCAGTGTTAATTAACACTGGAAGGGCAGGTAGGTCGATCAGCCACCGTATTCTGTAGTGCTTGACTGCCTGCAGAGCAGGAGAGCGGTATAATGAATTTTCAAAAAATGACTGCCGGAGTGGGCTCGAACCACCTACCTTCCGATTAATAGTCGGAAGCTCTACCAACTGAGCTAAACCGGCCGTTAACCCTTTCATTCTTATTGTGACAAATACGTCCAGCCATTTTTTGGTCCATTTTTCCTGCTGTGTGTGAAATATGGATGTTTTCAGTTACCGAACTCTTAATCAGTTCAGTTAATGAGTTAACTGATTAGCTGAAGATTAGAACAGTTTAGTTAATTAGTTAACTGAATAGTTGAAAATTAGATCAGTTCAGTTAATCAGTTAACTGATTAGCTGAAAATTAGATCAGTTCAGTTAACTGCAGTTAATTTTACAAAAATAAATATGTTCAGTTACAATTAAGTCAACTGTAATTGGTAACCTTAACTGAAAACTATTTTCAGTTATTTCTTTAAAATTTCCGGTTTCTTTTTCTGCTATTGTGATAACTGTGATCATGACAAAATTTCCTCGTAGTTTCTGCGATGATGCAATTACTACTAAATTAATTACTATTTAATTTCAATTACTAAATCCAAAACTTGGTGTTAACATGAGATCAAAAAATTATTTCAATCCAAAAACTTCTGATATGTAGTACATATTACATAACTACAAATGACCTAAACTCCTGAAAGTAGGATCGCAAGACAATAACCAAATAAAAAGACCTGTTGCGCTGTGGCGCAATAGGAGAAATAAAATCAATTGTGTGCGTGAATAAACAAGCACGCACGTAAATGTACTGATTTTTCTAATATTCCCACAACTGAACTGAAAACTTGAAACTAAACTTTTATGTTTAAAAACTAAAAATCAAAAGCAATTCTTATGCATAACTGAAAATTATTTTCAGTTACTGCATGTAACTGAAAATAATATCAGTTAACTGATTTCAATCAGTTTTTCACGGGCAAGGTAGTTCAGTTACAATTAAGTTAACTGCTTCAAAGAATTGTGCAGTTATCAGTTTTTAACTGCTTTTCAAAATCAAAGCAGTTCAGTTATCAGTTATTATCAGTTAACTGTAACTGCGTAACTTTAACCGAAAATGAATCAGTTAGCAGTTAACTGAAAACAACCGTAGTGTGAAAGAGCTCTTTATGTCTTTATGTGACAAATGTGTCCATGGATATATTTTGGCAAATTATGCACATAACGTACGTGTGGTGACTTTGGTTTGGCCTTAGTGCCCATTTTTCAGAAGTCATATTAAGGTGACTGCGGGGTAGGTTTTTTAGGTAACTATTTTGTACAATTTTTGCTAAAATTAGGACACAAAAAATTCAAGTATGTAGCACAAATGTGATTCGTTTGTATCTGTGTTTTTCTTCAAAAAATGTGAAAAAATAAAGTTTCTGATGACTTGCAACTTTCTGTGACATATAAGTCACAACAAGACATAAGTAGCTTTATGCTATAGTAGCGTTTTCCATAGCAGTAATATTTTTTCTCGAATAAAGTTAGGTCCAAGGATTGTACGATATAATATGTTTGTTTTCGACTTACTAAGCGGGTGTGGGATCAATTCAGGCAAAAAATCAATAAGCATGAGTAAAAGGCGACGGACCTTTAGTGTGAAAGAATATAGACATTATATGGGGCTAATCATTGAAATTTTTTTTATCTAACTCACACTCTTTCAGTTAAATCCTACAGAAAACTTGTTTGTTACTCGCTACTTATGTAACTTGTCAACTGTGAAATATTATATATCGTTGAAGAGGTCTACTGGAATAGGTAGTTTTGTTTCTTTACCTATCAAGTTTTTGATTGTACATATGATACAATTTGTATCGGTGCCACAACTTTTCTTGCAACCGAGTGTGATGTGTGAATATTAGCTACGTTTACTAGTACCTAAGCAAGTTTTATGTTTTACTTCCTTTAAGGAACGTTTGATCGAAGTTATAGTCTATGAAAATGTATTATCACAGACAGGGCAAGAATGAACCAGTAGCGTAACTATGAGAAAAGGCGTGTCATTTTTTCAAATTTGATATTTTAACCGGAATCTTGTTGGCTTTGATATCGTAGCCAATTGTTCAGGCATTAGACCCAAAAGTCTATTAAAACGTGTGTGTAGTGTAAACAGTGACCGGTCGGCCTGCTGTGTCAAGCGATAATGATGACTAGTATTGACCTAGTAGCTCACATCTGGTAGAGAGCTGGTCTGTAGATTCAGAAATGGGTGGTTTACAGCACCCGTGGGTGTGGCCATTGCGACGCCAATCCTTTCTTGTATAAAAAAAACCTATTTTATCTTGATATTAGGTTTGTAAGCAGACTTCGGTTTTCGGCAAAAAACTGGGTAGGAAATCCGCGTTACAAAACTGCGCCACATCTACGGATACGTATTACTTACAAAGCGATACACCTGCCACTTTTTGCCACAAAATGAGCATTAATACCGCACTAGCAGTGCTGCATCAGCCAGAATTTGCATGTCGTAATTATACCTTTATTTTTTGATAATCGTTCACACGAAAATCAGACAGCACTTGCTGATTCAAAACTTAGACTGTTGGTGTTGCCGTGTTATGCTGAATTTTCGTTTATTTGGTCTTGTTTTAATTTTTTACACTGTTTACTTGAAAGACTATTTACTGAAAATTTCTCTATATGTCTTATTGTGACATATATGCGACAGTCTCAAACATTTAATATGCAATACGTCGGCAGATCGCGAACAATTCCAAGCAACTCAAGTGGGTATGAAGTCTTTGCAGTGACCAAACGAAATTTTTCCATGGCCGATTTCAGGGCTTAAGAATGAAAGGGTTAAGAAGAAGTTGATGTAATGAAGTGTCTACTGAAACGTAAATAAATTGAAGCGACTCAGCAAGCAGTCTGTATAAAAAAACACGAAAGAGCAATTAGAGCGTTAAAATAAACTGAAATGAAATAAAATTCTACGTAGAAATTTTACAACGTTCAACCAGCGACCCTGGCTGTGCACATACCTATATGTTATTCTTAGCTGTTGCCACTACAGTTATCTTGAACAAGAGCGGTGATTATTAAGCTGGCCAGTCGGCAGCTAACATAATATCTTTAGTAAACTATAGTTAACTATATGCAATGAAATTTAGTTTTATTAGTAGGTTTACAATTTTGAGACTTCAGTGATTTACATACGCTTTAGCCACTGTGACAAGCAGAACTAAATAGAAACAAGAGCTAGCCTTTCGTCCAAAAATGACAATCTTTTCTTTTATGTTTCACTCTTCGCCAAAACGTTGCTCTAATGCGCGGTTATGGCCGCGTTTAATATTTCCTGCGGAATATACATAGACACTCCAAGGTCATGATCAGTACTCAATCAGGAGGTACACTTCTTACTCAGCAGACGAGCTTGTTGTTTCATAGTTTCACAAACAACAATTCAGACAACCAGGTCTTCGCCAATTGGCCGGCTGCGCAAACACATTGCTATTCTGCCCTGTCATAAAGAAGCTCACAAGCACAACTCAATGTCAAGTTGAGGATCGATGGCTAAACTACCTTCCATAGCTTTTCCCAAGTCTCAATAGTTGCAATTTGCAAATTATAGATTGTTCCTAAACACTGAGTTGAAAAACTAAAACAATACATGCTCCATGTCCATCATCTTAAAAATTCAGTTCCGCTGCCGATTGCAACCCATGGCTAAGAATTCATTATTATTTATTTACTAACTGTGACAGTAAAACTAATTTGCAGATACAATAGATTGGCTGGTCCAAGTAACGACTGTTCGTCAAGTCCCAGACAACCAAGGGGGGATATGGAAGGGGGCCGCGTATAAACTATGTTCATTTTCTGTTGCTCCCACGTTAAATCGGCTAGGTCGATTTTGCAGTGTTAAATTTACACTGCGCTGGCAGGTAGGTCGAATTTATCTGTGGCCCAAGCGAAGACTGGCTGGTTGTTTCGCATGTGAAACTGCAATTCAAAAATAATGTCAGATCATAGAACATAATTGTAGCACGTAATAGTGTGCTTATGTAGATATACATATACATACTTAGATTGTTAAATTTCCATTTAGATTACCTACTAATTAACTGATTTTTAGACTTGCAGTTTTGATATCTATTACTTTTGCATGACAAGATACATACTCGCTGATGTTCGAACAGTTTGTTTCTTGTCAGCAACCATTTATAAAACTTTAGTCGAAGATAAGTTTGCTGCTTCCGTGGTCTCATTGGTGTAATGGTTAACACTCTGGATTTTGAATCCAGCGATCCGAGTTCAAATCTCGGGGAGACCTTAATTTTTTCAAAATAATATCGAATACTTATTGTGGAATTTCTAAGAATCTGATTTGAAAATTTTATGAGTTTCTGACTTTACAAAGTGTTTGCAATTATATATTTGCTATTTGTGAGATTTTTGCTTTGGAACTACTCAGCAGTAAATGTGTCCAGAAATCGGGAGTTTAACCTCATTTTATCCGCAAATAATGGCCGCGTTTAATATTCCTCTGGAATATTGACACTCAGGCCTCACATTGTGCCATTTCTCACTCAGCAGAAGAGCTAGTTGCAAGTCATGTTTTCGTTTTTGTATTTTTATTCCGCCTGAAGGCGGAATTATTGGAATCATAACGTTCTATGAATTGCGTGTAAGAAAATTTTGTACGTATGTAATGCCGTATGTCTTCCACTGTGCTAGCTTATAGGAGCGAGCGTGTTGCAACCGTGGGGGGCATGAATATGATTAACCAAGTACATTAGCTAAATTTTAACACATACAATCCAAATTTCGTCAATTTTCTATAGAAAACTAAACGTTTGACAATATTTTACTGCAGCCCCCGTTGCGTTTCAAATTTTACAACTTTGCTACACGTATCCCCCCTTGGCTGCAAACTTTGCTTTGTCTGACAGCTGTCTGATTGGCTGTTGGCATTTAGCTACAGCCAATCAGCGTTTAACGTTATTAGATAACAACGTTTGAATTTTCGGCAAAATATGTAATAATAGAGACTCTCAGTGGAACAAATTTTATTAGATATTTGCAGAAACATACGGCATACTAACCATGAACAACATTGAGTGTATTTTGAAATAGAAATTTTAAAAAAACTAAATGCTACTGTTGCAACTGTGGCTTAGTTAAGTCAAGCTGTCTCCACTCTCCAGAAGGGAGTGGCGCAGTGTTTAGTACCATTGCTTGGGAAACTGCAGGTAGTTAGGTGGGTTGATTCTCAGTCCGGCACCTGCCATTCTTTTTTCATGTTAGTCATCTCATCTAAATACTAATATAACTCTCTACGAAGGAATTTTACTCCTTTTAGGAGTCTACTTGTTAATTTGCAAGCAGTACACACTGTACGCCAATTTTGCAGGAAATGGTAGCGCTTTATATGTTCTGAGGAATACCGACACTCGTCACTTCACATAGAAGTAGAACTGTCACGGATAAAAGTGTCCCCCCTAAAATTTGTCCCCCCGGACACTTTTATCTAGATAAAAGTGTCCCCCCGGACACTATTATCTGGATACAATTGTCCCCCTTTGGATGAATGTGTCCCCCCTATAGGACACTTTTATCTGGATAAAAGTGTCTCCCCGGACAGTTTTATCTGGATAAAAGTGTCCCCCCGGACAGTCTTATCTAGATAAAAGTGTCCCCCACTACAAAATTGCCGTTGATGGTTCAGGTTCAGCTTCTGGTTCAGGTTTAGGTTTAACTTATGGTTCAGGTGCGACTTCTGGTTCAAGTACAAGTTCTGGTTTAGATGCGACTTCTGGTTTAGGTTCAAGTTCTGGTTCAGGTTCAGGTTCAGGATGCACACATAGCAAACTGAAGTTGCACCTGAACCATAAGTTAAACCTAAACCTGAACCAGAACCTGAACCTGAACCATTTACGGCAATTTTAGTGGGGGGACACTTTTATCCGAATAAAAGTGTCCGGGGGGGACACTTTTATCCAATGGGGGACACCTTTATCTAGATAAAGGTGTCCGGGGGGACAAACTTTAGGGGGGACACTTTTATCCGTGACAGAACCACTCCCCTCCCCACCCTGCAGAAGAGCTTGTTGGTTACGACGGTCTAATTTACTACAACAGAACGTCTCATAACTGGTTTCAGAGTGGTTTACTGTACATTTTCCTTAAAATTTAGGCTTTATATATACTCATTGAAGATTCTGACACATACTCAGTTTGTAACAGATACAGTAAGCAGTTTTCATGAAAAACACAAGTCGTTTTAATTAAAAACAGACTTGTTAATTACAAACAACACGGAACTAAATAAATATATAATATATGGATAACGCTCATACCTAGTTGCATAGTTTCCAAGCAAACGAAATCCCGTTGATATTTGTGAAACAAAAATATGTTCACAAAATTTATTACCTTAAAATCTTTTTGCCTAGGTTCTTGTTCTGTAGGCGTGAGCTTCTGAGCATAAATTGTGAATTTGACAAATTTTCAGTAAATTTGTGTACATAATTTTTTGAAATAGAACCATAAAAATACCAAGCACAAACGAAAACAAGTTTTCTTGTCACATTCTTATTTACCAAAACAGTTTAGAGAAAAGTATATACTGAGAAAGTGGTATCTAACTCCTCCTTAAAAAAGTTTCACACTGAGGAACTGATTTTTTGGAATAGGCTTCACACTGAGGAATAGTTTGTTTCATCATAATGAACGTTTTTAAAGCTTTGACTCCAATAAAAAATACACAAAATTACTAAAAAACCTACTGTTCGTGTGACAATGATTACGGCAACTTTTATGAAACCAGAAAAAGCTTAATTGCGCCAAGCAAAAGTCGGTTACGACTTCGCGTTTCCCGTTTTTGAGGAAGTTTCTAATCATGTTTAAAAATTTGAGTCACAAACCGCTATAATTACGAAAGTTTATCCGAATACTGTCACCGTACCCTAATTACACAAATCCAATGTCAATGTTTGAAACTTGAGGCTTGTGGGTATGCAAACCTGAAAGGTCTGTTTTTTGTGAATGCTTTGAAAACAGACCAAAGGCGAATGAAACTGAAATTGGATTAGATTTCGGTTTAAAGATTTTTCAACTTATTTAGAAAAGATTCTGAGTGTCCTATCATAGACTGGATTTAGCGGATTAAGTAGCCTAAATGTTTTTTAGCATATGTATGCTTCATCAAGGTTTATTTTTTCATTTTTTTCTTGGTGGCCAGCTGGCCACTAGACCCAAAATTTTAGTGGCCAATGCAAAAAATTAGTGGCCAACTTGAAAGAAGCGTACTGAGTTAAAATCCACTGAGAATTATCTAACTCAGAGGCCGTCCAACTTCCGTTTACGAATTTTTTTGACATTACAAACCACGAATTCACTATTAAATGTCGTTTTTGCTGCGGCAAAACAGCTAAAACTATATAATATATCGTTTTAGCTGTTTTGCCGTAGCAAAAACGACATTTTAGTGAATTTTAGTGAAATATTATATTATAGTGTATGTTAAGTAAACTGTATATGCACTCATGTACACATTCATACATGTATGAGGGGGGATGGGGGGGACACCCCCCAAAACCCGAGGGGTCGGGGGGAGGGTCCCCAAAATTTAGAAAAAATGACATTTTTTGCAAAATTTTGTAAAATTTATGGTATATATTTTTGGTCGACCAGGGGGGAGGGTCTTCAAAATTTGGCCGGAGAGGCCCCCCAAAATTTGGACCCCGTTACATGTATGTAACACATTATATACTAGTGGCGTACCCAGAAAAAAATTTTTAGGGTGAATGACTTTTCGATTTTTTGTAATGAGTTAAAATGCGCTTTTTAGCAATTTTCACACTTAAATTCGCATGACAGCTGTTGTGTTGCTCTATGATTTACCCGTACAATTTAATTTTTAATAGAACCTTTGGTTTCCATTCCGTACATGTGCGATGTGCCTTTGCGCGTACTCATTGCGTGTGAATTTTGAGAAAATAGCAGAACCCAAAATTCCCTTATTCAGGTAGCCCCCCCACAAGTGAATGACAAAAATCAACAAATATTTACAACAAAAGCTTGCTATTGCTGTCTTTCAACGAAACCGAAATAACTAGCACAATACAATGGAGCACACTCAGAGGACATTGCGTATAAGCATTAAACCTCAAGAGTCAAGATGGTGCAGCATACATTACTTGTATTGATAACCTGCATGGGGGTCTGGGGGCGAGAGCCCCCAGAAGCCGGGCGATTTTTCTGATTTTGAAACACATTCGTCATTTGAAACTTCACTTTTTAGTGGCCAGGTTGGCCATCAGCCCAAAATTTTTAGTGGCCAATCCATAATTTTAGTGGCCATGGCCACCAGTTTGGCCCAAAAAAACCGCTGTGCTTCATGGGAGAGACAGGTATGTGCGTTAACTGCGCCTTGGTATATTTATGCGTCTGGTTGACCTGTGCTAAAAGTTCATGTCTTCTCTAGAAGGAACAAAAATGCTGGGAAAAAGTAGCTTTTATTCTCGTAGAAAACTTTCACTCACTCTCAATAAGTTGACTACAATACAATTATATACATATACACAACCGATAAGCAGAATCACAATAACAGTAATAGTAATTTGGTAATTGTTATTTTTTAAAAAGAGAAATGGACAAGGTTGCAATGTTAAGTGAATTACCCAGAGTTATATAATTGGCAGCACAGGAAGGAAAAGGGTTATTTCTGGATGAAGTATACGTACGGTCGGCCGCTTAGAAAGAATACGGGCAAGTGGTTCAAGCCAGTTTTACAGTAGAGTTTAAGTCCATACAAACTTGGAGTTAGCTGGCCAAATTTAATATTATTAGATTAATAACATCGCATGTAATGACACCAGCGCTAATATAGAGTACATACTTGTAAGTTGTAACTTGAAGTTGATTAAGGGCTAATTCCTTTACCGGATTAAACGGACTGGCTTATTTTAGTCCGAGGTTTTGGAATGGCAAATCGGGTTAAACGGACGGAACGGTTAAAATAAGTCAGCGGCTTAATTTTAGTCCGACCCCATTCCAAAACTACCACTGGACTAAACGGATTTAACATGCACGCTTAACATTAGCGTGTATAATTAAGTCCGTTGAGTCAGATTAAAAAGCAGCGCGCTAAAAGTCTGTTTAATCCGGAGGTTTTGGAATGGCATATTTCAGCATAATATTTAAACGGTTTAGTCCGATTATAATTAACCCTTTAATCCGGTAAAGGAATAGGCACTAATGTTCACATTATTTGACCAATGTTTAGAAATTCCGCAAAAATGGCCACTGCATTTGTAGCAGTTTTTATATGCTGACATACTGACATTTTCTTGTCGACAAGGCTTTGATACAAACCAGTAATAGGCTAATTATGTATATACTCGTGGTATGACATCTAAATGTAACGGTTAGGCGTGCTGACTAAATTATACCCCAGGGAACAGACAAAAAAACATTCGTTCTGGAGACGACAAAAAAATACAGCCCTAACTGTCAAAATAAAACTGCGCAAGTTGTGTTTTTTGAATCTGAAAGAAAATAAGGCTCAAACTTGGCATGGCTCAAACTTGGCATGGCTCAAACTTGGCATGGCTCAAACTTGGCATGGCTCAAACTTGGCATGGCTCAAACTTGGCATGGCTCAAACTTGGCATGGCTCAAACTTGGCATGGCTCAAACTTGGCATGGCTCAAACTTGGCATGGCTCAAACTTGGCATGGCTCAAACTTGGCATGGCTCAAACTTGGCATGGCTCAAACTTGGCATGGCTCAAACTTGGCATGGCTCAAACTTGGCATGGCTCAAACTTGGCATGGCTCAAACTTGGCATGGCTCAAACTT
>JASANF010007870.1:0-29704 GCA_030248245.1 Trissonchulus sp. WLG1_4
CTATTGTGGAAAATTCAATTTTCAATGGTCAGTTACCTCGTCGTATTATCATGGCTATAGTGAATGCTGAGGCATACAATGGTAACTTTGCCAAAAACCCACTAAAGTTTAAAAACATTAATGTGCAGGAAATAGCCATCAAGTACGGAGATGATTATTTTCCCAAATATCCTCTAAGATTCGAATGGGGTGATTATAATTATAGTTTCCCATACATGTATCTGTATGAAACAAACGATATGGCAAATGCCAATATGGGTTGTGACATTACATACAATGAATTTCGTCAAGGGTATACTGTATTTATGTTTGATTTGTGAAGTGATTATACGTGAAGGTGATCTGTCTTTGCATATGTTGCTAAAAACACCCCTAAGTCCTGGAGAGTTCCCACATGGCGTGGAAATTGTAATATATGGGGAGTTTGATAATATGATTGCATTAGATCAAAACAGAACTCCATTTTTTGATTATGCAATATGAATACTCTGAAAATTGAGCGCACTTTGCAAAAGGATCCTTGTATACGTAAAAGTTTTCTTGGTGTGTTTGCTAGCGATCAGTTACCTACAATACACGTTTGCCCTGCTTGTTTTGTAGCAAATACTGACCCGTCTAGTGAACTAGGGCAGCACTGGGTAGCTTTTTACATTGATAAGTACGTAGAGTACTTTGATAGTTATGGTTTAGAACCATTTCCAGTTTTTCACAACTATATTGCAAATCTTGATGTGGCTTTAAAGTATAATAAACTTTGTTTGCAAGATGTGAATACAATGGTTTGTGGTGAATTTTGTATATATTTTTTGTATAAGAGGTCCCGCGGCTTAAGCTTAGAATGCATTACACAAAATTTGGCTAAACGTCCCTCGAAAAATGATTCAATTGTTAAACAATTTGTTGAAAAGCTAAAGGTGAAAGCCCCATCACGAGGTCAGACATGTGAATGTAAAAAATTGTGAATACAATTAGATGTGACTGGCTTGAAAATGCATTGAATGCATTGCAGTGGTGGGTATATAACGCGGAAATTTTTTCTGAAAATCAGTCTATGACTTTTCCATCAACCATGAAGGTCGTCACTATCGTTGTTGTTGGGAAGTTTGCGTGCAATACGGACCCGTCCAAAATTGAGGGTGCCGTGTACAATCCAGCGAAATTTAGTGGTGCGAAATTGGCTTTCGGAGGAATGAAATTTTTAATTTTCAAAGGTGGCAGTTTTGTATGCCCTGGTGGAAAAATACTGGAACATTCCATGGCGTGCATTGAGCAACTTGCAAAGCATTTGAATACATCTGTGAAGTCATCGCGCGTGGTGAATATGGTCGTATCATCGTCTTTGGGCTATGCTGTCCATCTGGAGCAGCTGTATAAGCAGCTCGACGAATTGAAACCAATTTTGGAACCTGAAATTTTTAATGGAATCACGTGGAAATGTTTTGAAGGAACCATCCGCCTTTTTCACAACGGGAAATTTTTTATCACTGGAATTACAGACATTGACACTGCTGAAATTATCTACGATCATGTGCTCAGTGTATGTAAAAAGGAGTGATAGTCCATATAAAGGGGTTTGAATTTGACTATCAATGCTTCGGATTTTGAAAATGACTTCCTATTGTTCTACTAGCAACGGACAACTGTTGGTCCTGTTTTATACTGGCTGGTCCCCCTTCAGCAATTTTCACATGTCCCCCCTAACGATCGATGGCAAAAAACTATAATTGTGTTGAACAATATTATCAAAGCAAAAAAGCCGCTTTTTACCCCTACTTATGATGCCATTATGACTGCTAAATCTCCTCGACAGCAAAAGGCATTGGCAAAAAAAATTGTGGATTTCAATCAGGATCAATGGGATACTCGAAAAGAGCGTGTTATGATGACCGGTCTTTGTGCGAAATATTTTCAAAACGCTCAATTACGCAACAAACTGCTGGAAACGCGGGACGCTCTAATTGCTGAAGCTGCAATTTACGATAAATTCTGGGGGATTGGTTTGGGGTTGTACGACGCTGATGCAAGAGATGTGAGCAAATGGACTGGGGAAAACATTCTGGGGCAGTTTTTAATGGAGTTGCGGGAGCTCATCAAAAATGCCGAAAAAGTCTGCTACATTTTCTCATCACCCATTGAACTGGTTTGTGACGTCATCATGGACAATTATGACGAATTTCAAGAAATGGCTTTGAAGATTGCACCTACGAAAGAGTCTTTGGACAAAATTGTAAAGGAAATGGACAAATTGTATAAAGGACGTATTGTTTCATTTGCTGCATTTGTATGTGTCTTTATGAAATGTCATAAATTGTCTTTTGATTGTGTTGTGCCTTGGCTTACTGATATTTATTTCATAATTGACCAGTCAGTGTGTTTGTAAGGGCATATAAAGGGGTAGAAATTTGTAGATTTTCAAGTTTTCAAAATGTATACCTGGAAAATAATTGGTTGTACGAGCTCGTTCTCTATGAGACTGGTATTAGCTCAAAGTATTATGCATTACGTTTCCAAAGGAGATGCTTTTGAAGCTGCCGCCAATGCAGAATATGACACTTTGGATGGAATTACTCACATTACGATCAGAATTCACAACTGGAATTGGGATGGGGAGGAAATCGAAAGATGGGAGATTATGAAAACTTTTGAAGAATTTGAAATATTAAATGACGTTGTACCAAATTGATGTATTTATTTTGCCCAATGAAAATGCAGTTTGTAAATGTAGCCAATGAGATTCAAGTATGAACGGTGCTTGAAAACACACTAGCTTGGGTCTTGATCAAAATTTGATTTGAAATTACTATTTAACCAAAGTTCAAATCATGAAGCGTTGTAAGACTTGTCGGTCTAAATTCTGTCACTGTTCATTGAAACTCATCAGGCTGGGCAAGTCCCCTTCTTCGTCAACGAAAATTCCTAAGAAGCCCCCTTCAGAACCTAAACCCATAGCTGCAAAAAGCAGCTACAGTATCCAACCGAAGAAATTTCAACTTTGCCATTTGTGCGGGATTCAAACCACACGATTGGGAGCCCACCTGAAGCTGGAATGCGAAAATAAAAATTCAGTCCGGGACTCTGGTTTTAATTGTAAATAGTATGTGTATGTATGCATTGATGTATTGTAAATAAATTGTTTTTTTAAATAAAATTGTAAACGAAAAAATATAAAAAAATTGAAAAAACAAAAAACAAAAAAACAGTAATGCACCAATGCCGCGTCCCAAGTCGCGGAGGAAGAAGGCAGAGGGCTGTTTTTTTACTCTATTCGATACTAAAACATTTTTGCTTTCGTTCTGGAAATGGATAAGTTTTTCAAGGCAAGCAGAGTAGACCTTAATCTAATTAGCAGTTGTTTATTCTGGTAGCTGCGTTATTTACATTAGCGAAAAATTTGAACGTCCACTTTGAAAATTTGGAGGGGGTCCTAATAAAACTTTTCTTAAAAATTTAAAACTAACACCCCCCCCCTTTTAATTTAAAATTAAATTTCAATTGTGTAATTACATAATTATGTAATTACATACATGTTACATAATTACATAATTACTATGTAATAAATTATGTAATTATTACATAATTACGTAACATGATTGACACCTGTCAATCATTGTGACGTAACATGATTGACACCTGTCAATCATTGTGACGTAACATGATTGACACCTGTCAATCATATTACGTCATTATTACGTCACATGACGTAATCACTTCCGGCTCCGGCTCCGGGTGGTTCCAGTACCGCTATTTTCTATCTACTCACCTTCAAGCTTAATTGTTCTTATCTAAGGTTGGGGTGTCTTGGGGGAGTAACATATGTGAAAATAAACAAAATTGGAGAACTTTGATTTTTGACCTGGGTAGCCCCCCCCTCTTAAGGTGGCGCTCTGAATAACCGACTTTGGGCGATAAAATTTTTCAGCCAAATTTTCGTTAGTTAACTCAAGGTTAACAGAACTATGGCTACTTTCGGGTTTTATATCTACGCAAAAATGTAAGCCATTGCAAAAACTTTCAGTCTGGGTTTAAAAAATTGCAAAAGTTTTTTCATGATGATTTTTGTGTTTATTCATAGCGTATAAATTTTGAAAAGTGGCCAGAACTGTTAAATTTCTATTTTCCTATTGTGTAGCTTGGCTTAATGGCTTGGCTTAATCTAAAAAGTTTTTCACATGCTCCCGCTAACTTCATTCGTCATTGTATGTATATGTAGTAACCTAATCTAACGGTACATACGTAGCTACTTTAATCGTACTTAATTGTACGTTATTGCCTATCTGAGCTAAGTCCTATTAGCTAACTTAGCTAACTGTTCCGTTATCTAACTTTGCTATCACCCTTATTAGTCACTAGCCTAAATTCAGCCCTAGCTTAATCCGACAGCCTAGCTGCTGGCTCAAAGCCAGTTCTCACGCATTCGTCGGATTGCTGGCCTGCCCGACGAGTCAGAAATGTAGCGTGACTAAAGGTCACACCACATTCCACCATGAGCTGATTTTATTTTAATAACAGCTCATCCGGGGTATAAAAGCGGCTGCCAGTTCGACTGGTGGGTCCAGTCTGGGGAGCCTCAGCACGAGCTGACGCGTGCACATGTGTGTGCGCTATTAAACTGTATTGTGTATTGCTGCATTGGCCTCAAGGTGTTTTCAAGCGGCTGTCTGTGTCTAGGCAGCTTATTACATATATGAATTAAATTGTTGCTGACTTTATTCTAAAAAAATTGCCGTCTGAATCTAATTAATTTGCAGCACATTTGTTAGTACCACCGTAAAAGCGGCGCTTTGAATAACCGACATTGGGCGATCAATGGGAAAAAATCTTTAAATCAATATACCAAAAAATTCTACATGGCTTTTGATACTTTTAAAAACAGTTCTAAGTAGAGTTCTGCCACAAGCAAATTTTCCGGGCCGGACCCGGGCCGGGCCGAGCCGCAAATCTCCGGGCTGGGCCCGTGGCCCGCGACAGGCCCACCGGGCTGTCGCGGGCCGATGGGCCCGGGTCCGCCGGGCCGGCTCAGGCCCGCCGGGCCGGAACAAGCACACTGGGCCGGAAACGCCCGCCGGGCCCTACCAAGTCGATTTCCGGTCTGCTCTGGCCCAGAAGCTACCTGCTACAGCTCGGCACACATCCTTATGGTTTTTCGTATGCCGATCAACTAGGCCTACAGCTACGCCTTGGCCACTCAGTCTCCCTACTGCTCGTTGACAAACTGGTACCAGATTTTTCTAGACACATGCAAGAAAAAATTTTACTATTGCACAACATTTCACTATGTCAACCGTTCGGAGATCAAGCAAAGTAATAAAGTAATCAAGTAAAATTTAAAGATCGGCCGGGGCCGATGGCGGGCCGCAGGCGGATGCCGGGTCCGGGCCGGCCCGGTGAATATGGCTGCGGCCCCGGGCCGGCCCGGGGCCGACACTTGGCTTAGCGGCCGATATCTAGTAAAAATACACACATTCATATAGTCACACACTCATATACACCTTAATTTGAATTTCGACTTTGAGTTCAAGCTAGCCGGTGAAGTGTGTGTGTGTGTGTGTGCATCAGTATTCAATGTACGAGCGTACGGCACGCGTAAAAATCAATAAATGTGCTACGCACAGGGAGATCGGCCCGGCGGGCCGTGTACGGCCCGGCGGGCTCAGTTCAGTTCGGCCCGGAATTTTCCGGGCTGGGCCCGGGCCGGGCCGACTTGACCAAAATTGGCTCCGGGCCCCGCGACGGGCCCGGGCACAACTCTAGTTCTAAGTAGCTAACTGCTAGTTGCAACTTTTTAAAAAGTCGTTGGTGTAGGCAAACCTTTCTAAAAAAACTTTCCAAAATACGTTGACCAACATTGACAAAAATACACTAATTTTAAACTAATTTTTCGTTAGCTACTTTTTTGCTTCTGAAACTTTTCTCAACAGATTTTAGTACAAAAAAATTAGCTCTATTATATGAATACGTACTTATGTAATACGTATGTGTGGGCAAACTCAGTTACTCAGGTTTCTGAAATTCGGCTATGGTGCTCATTTTTTTAAGATTACTGTCATCTGCAAAAGCCAGTGAAACTTTGCACACGGTTTAAACAGACGTATATGAAGGCACCGAACTTTTTGTTTTTGACTTCTTGACTTGAAAGTTTCCAACTTGGCAAAAAGACGTGCCTGGTGTCTTTCTTGCCTGCACTTGAGCAAAAAATTTTGTATCAGCAAGAAAAAAATTATAGTAATTTGATTTATTGGAAGTTACTCAAAGCGCCCCCTTAAGGTGGTACTAACGAATATGCAGTGTTTTTCAACAAGCTAGTATTCATTAATTAATTGGTTTTAGAACACATTTTCTATACCATTCAAAAGCACTATTTTTAACAACATTTATGTGATTATGTGAACTTTAATTTTACAAGTCTATTGTTGATTTATGTGGCACGTGTTATAAGTGGACCAATTTGGCACTTTTTATTCTGGCCATTTTTTGAAGAGTTTAAGCGGCAAAAGCTTGCGAAAAAACGGCACAAATGCTTAAAAACAACTTATCTAGACCCAAAATGCACAATTTCATGATTTGTTTAATATTAATCTAAACATAGGTTTTCAAAGTAAAAAGTGTCTATTACACGCAACTTTCAGGTTCTATATCTAAAAATGTAAGCAATTGCAAAAATTTTCATTCTGGGTCTAGAAATTATTTATTGATTTATTCATATTGATTTTTGTGCTCGAGCAGAAAGTTTTGTATCAGCAAGAAAAGAAAAAATTATAGTAATTTGATTTATTGGAAGTTACTCAAAGCGCCTCCAGGGGGTGCTCCGGGAGTCGGGGGTTACATCAGGACTTTTCAGAAAAAAGGTACAAAAAGTAAAACTTTACCATACAAATACGTAGTATGGTATAAACGAACGCTTGCGCAAAGTTTCAAATCACGAGATTTTTCACGTGACTCTCAGAACATCGAACGTGAGCAATTTTTTGGCAAACGATAACTCTAAAGTTATATATCAACGTGTAGCTCTTGTGCTTTTCTACTTGAACTTGAGTTGAACTTGAACTTGAACTTTTGGTTTTTAGCAATCGTACTGGGTTTTAAAAAGTATTGCCATTATGTGTTTTTGAAGTCGAGCTTTGAGCAGTAATAATCATACAAAAAATTTCTAGAGTAATTTTTAAAAAAATAAAAAATGTTCAACTACACAGAACTAAAAGCTATTATTGTGCAAAATTTTAGAGAAAAATACCGTACCAGTAATTTGTAATCGAAAGCCAAAAAATTGGCTTTGTATTCACACTATTTTTACTTGAGTCTGATGCTTCTGAAAATGATTCTTTTGCCAGTTTTTTGCACAAAACGCAATAAAATTGTTCAAACTTTTAATTAAGACAAATATTGACTCGGTATCGAAGGTTTGCAAAACCTCAAAAATCGTTATGCACTGGCCTATTTGCTGAAATTTGTTGAAAGTTGAATGAAATCAGTAAAGTGTCTGATTTTATCCAAATTTTTTCCTATGGAGATATACGCGTCAAAACATTCGAAATAGCATTTGGGACAACTTTTCTTTATAAATGACAGGTCATTTTAGCTGTTTTCAAAAATAATATAGCTCAAATTCGTGATTTCTGGAGCGCCCCCGTAAACTAAGTTTACCTTACGCTCAGCCTTGGCCGGAGAATTAGACTTAGAAACAATTCTGTTTACTTGCGAAAAATCAGCTGCTCGAAAACGACTGTAACTGGTGACGTTGCAAAAAGTGACCAAGGTTGGCCAGAAAGTGACGAACAGTAAATTTTTTAATATAGTGCTCCAAACCATATTTTCAATGTGAAAAAGTGACAATTGAAAAACTTTGTTCGTCACTGTCCGGCCACCGTTCGTCACTTTTCGCGAAACTTCGTCACTTTTCGCGAAAGATAAAGTTCTTTGTACGCCAACGAACAGGGAACTTTTCTACGCACACTAGTACTGTAGAGTGTAGGCTTAGTTTTGTAAAAAGTTGGTTTTTGGCCATTTTTTCGATAAATCATGAATTTTGGCCACTAGTAAGCGATTGTATTCTATTATTTAAGTTAACTATTTAATGACAGCTTATTTCACAGCAGCTGTGATTTTCACCACTTAGGCTTATTTTGGTCAAAGTTAAAGTTAAGCTTAAGTAGATTTGACTGATTTAAGTGAAATTAGAAAAATTAATAGCTTTCAGTAATCAATTTTTCAGCTGCTATTTTTGTTACTAACGATTAGCAACGCTTTAATTGAATTAAATAGTTAATAGTTCACATTAAAACTAAGAGAACGAACTTTTCAGTAAAATGCGAAGGATGGCTCAGCAACGGTTGAGATATTTCTTTTATTTCGCAATTGCCCACATCTGTGGATTTCAAGTTTCCAAATTAGAATAGTTATGGTCAAAGTAACTCATCAGTATTCTGTAAACATTCCTGTAAAATAATTTAGGGCATAGAGCCCGGTATATAATAAGTATGAATCGAGCCTAAGATTCCAACATTTTTGCCCCTGCCGAATCTTATGTTCGATTGACTGAAAGATTGGTTTGATTATTAATTTGTGATTATGGTTGGTCACTACTGGTCTGTAACAAGCCGTACGTATATTTAGTTTTCTTCACATAAAAATTGTTCTATTTTGGTTGTGTAATCTCAACAAAAGTCAATTCTTCAAAATTCATTACTAATATCTCAAAACATGCCTTTCGTTCTAATCACATCATGCTAATAATTTTTCGGCGTCAGCTGGTTGCTGACAATATTTTATAAGCTCTAAAAACTACTGTAGCAAACGCGCATTCTACTAGCTAGTATCTAAAGCTTGGGCTACAACTTTATTTCCACCATCAGCAGTTTCTAAAGGGCACTTGGAAGCGATTGGGTATCCGAGATATTCTGACCATACCTGGGGCTTTCCAACAATTCACTCCTTGGCACGTGTTCCTTGGCACGTGTTCCTTCGGAAAGTTGATTCAACCAGTAAATTACTATGCTATGATTGTGTATCCAGTATTGTAAGTGATTGTGTTGGTTAGACAGATAGTTTAGTTGAACCAAGATCCCAATTTGATTACCCTGCTACGCATTAGGTGTGACAGGTTGTTGCAGTTTTTTGACACAAATGCAGTGTAGTACGTAGTATTTAGTGTTGAATAGACATGTGTGACTGATGTGTCTTGTGTTCAGTGGTGTTCTGAGTGCAGTAAAAGCTAGCAGTCATTTTGTTGGCTGCGCGCTTATCCATTAGTGCGGTGGCTAATTGCATTTTTTCTTCCAGAACACCTCTACTAAAAGCTATCGTGTTTTTGACTGTTTCTGGTACAAAAGTAGCTATTTTGACAATCGTGACCTAAAGATATGTAAAAACCAATAACTATTATTATGGGAGCAGCTGATTTCTATCAGGCCCGGTTTTATAAACAATAGATTGCTATTTATTAGTAACCACAAGAGTGTAAAGGCCTATTCACACGGGGGCGCATTTTGCTCCATGGCGCACGTCATGGCGCATGAGCGGGCGCACACGCACACTTGCATACTGCATTGTGTGAAATAATGCAGCAGGCAGTGTGAAAATTGAATGCGCCCGCTCATGCACCAGCTCGTGCGCCCTCTCATGCGCCCTCTCATGCGCCGCTCATGCCTTAAACGCCTCATGTGAATAGGCCTTAACACTACTGCAACACAAAAAATGGAGCATAAGTTGGCGTTTACACAATATTTCTGCGAGAAATTAAGTGAACTAACTGTAAAAAAGTGAGTAAGCTATATACACATAAATTTGAGCTCGGTGTAAAATTAAAGTCAAATGCTATAAGGTGAAGGTGCCAGCCAACGCTTTTTGCGCCTGAGATATGTTATTGTCTGCTAAAGCACACACAGGTCTTCAAAATTTATGGTATTTTGTCAATTATAAGAATATCACAGCGCAAAAAACATATGTAAAATATAAATAATTAAAAAATACGTAATTCAGAATTAAATAAGTGGAACCGAACTTGGAACTGGGAACCGGCAATTTTCTAAAACCGGAACCAGAACCGGTACCATGGAACCGGAACTGGAACCGAAATTGGTAAAGTAAAAGTGGTCTCAATTCTAACTTGAAGGTTACACTTTCAGTGATCGGCGCAGGTTTTAAGTTGATTAAGTGTTGTTGCCTCAATCCAATTTTGCGCAAAAAATTTATGAAAAGTTTAATTTTTGGAGAAAAATTTATTTCTACAATAAAGCTAGGTAACATCCTACAAACTTCTAACCGAGCCTATCTTAGGTTTGCGGGATAAAGGGGGACTCAGGATTATTAGACTACAGGCAGAAAATAAAAGTCATAAATTGTTTTAACATATAAAAATGAAGGAAGACTGGCGAAACGCCGAGAGGTATCAAAAGGTGCAAGTTAAGAATAAAGGGTAAAATACCATTTCAACTATTCATTGCTGATAAATATTATTTTATACGTTTTTCTGTGCGCTGAGGCTGAGTTCATTTTTAGCACTTTTAAAGTAAAAAAACGCTGTTTTATAGCATTTCAAAAAAATTCAAATTTTGTCGAAAATTATAATTTTTCAACATATTCAACGAATTGCCGAAATTATCACCATTACAGTCTTAAAATCAGTCCGCAGTTTAAACAGAATAAATTAATAATTAATAATATTATGTACATATTAATTCAGTTTTGTTTGCAACATATTATGCTCAATTGTACCAAAAACGTTGTTTTTTCTAACAATAAAACAAGCGAAAAACATATATAGTTAAAATGAGCTTTCATATCAAACGTTTTTGTTTCTCTTAGCTAAGACAATAAATTAAGGGGGTAGTGTCGCGAAAGCAGTCGATTGTGAAGCTTTTTCAGTAAAAGATAAGACATTGTTCTTTATATATTTCAAAAATATGTGTTGAGGCAAATATTTTCGCAAAGTTTCAGCAAAATTGATGCAGCATATAGTTAGCAGTGAAGTCACAAAGTCGGAAAATTGACGTTTTGAAAACCTATTCACGTTCGATAATTTTGTCAATCGTCAGAATTACAAAGCTTTTGTTCCAATTCTTTGCACAGACTACAAGCACATAATAGGTTCTAGTTAATGCACATAAAATTTAGTGCCAATTTGTTTGAGTGGTTGCGGAGTAATACCTGTTTGGACTGTAAAATTGTGCGTAAACAGTGAGGTACTCACAGCAATAACGATAAATGTGAAACTTAAACACTCATTTTAAAATAAAAAGAAAAACGTACCATCATTTTTCATTTTTCTAATTTGTGGCAAAAAATTGTGCCTCAAAACATTTCATGTACTTCACAAGCTGGCCAATCTGATACCTGGCTTCATTTTTGAACTTTTATATCCCTATTGTTGGATGTCTGGCTTACAAATGGTGATCACTTCAAGATATTGGTAGTCTCGCGTCTGACAGTATTTATTTGACACCATATGGCATTTCACTAGTTTCTCAGTGAACGTAGAATTTCAAAGCAAAAAGCTCTCTTTTTACAATCTATGAGCAAAACTGCTTTAGCGACACTACCACCTTAAGTACATTTTTCAAGAAAAGAATAGCCATCTTTAGTCATAAGTAGCAATTTTTAATCAATTCGAAAACCATAAACATGAATTTAAGGTGGCGCTCCTGAAATGTGACTTTTCAAAAAACGGCAGTTTGGGGCCAATTTTAGATACACAATGGCAAGCTGGTGTAAAAGTTTGCCTAAATACAAAAAATGAAGTTGATTGATACAAATTAGCATTCACTGTAGACCAAACGTGAGTGGAATTTCGGCTTGCGATTTCTCTTCGCAAGTAAGTAGCTGCTGCACAATCAATAGCTCATTTTGCTCGCCTCAACGTGATCGAGCGGTCGCAAAAAGTCATTTTTGATGAATATGATTGATATATCGAAAAACACTAAAATCTCGATGTTTGAAAAACATAAATTTGGCTAAATTTTTTAGATACTACCGATTTGCCAAAAATCAAATTTTGCGACCGCTCGAAGATGACAAGGTGCATTTATGTGCCAAATTTTAACTTTTTTCGTTGAGCCAATTTTTTAAAATCGCAAGCCGAAAATTTGCGTTTGTATTCACACGCACTATATTTCTGTCTCATGCAGAAAGTATTGCGTTAGTTCACAAAAAAATTATAACACACTCAATAAAACACCAAAATTTTTTAATCACGTTTCAGTAAAACTCAACTGCTAGTGTTTTTCCGCCTTTCAAATTCATTACATACGTGTAAATGCACTGGCGTGTGAAGGCATTTCGGTGAAAATCTATTTTTCTTGACGAAATTTGCTCAAAAATGTTCAAAATTTTTTTTATGTGATATGTACATCAAATTGAAGGAAATTCACTTCTGATCAACTTTTGTTCTTACGATGCATGTTTATTTTTGCGCGTTTTCAAAATAATGGCCAAAACCCACATTTCAGGAGTGCCACCTTAAAACAGGTGCGTTGTGAAGTAAGTAAACAACCTTAAAAGTTGTTCAGAAGTGAATTTTTTAATTTGATGCCCATATCACGTAAAAAAATTTTGAATATTTTCGACCTACTTTCAGTAAGAAAAATGCATTCTCACGAAAATGGCTTCACAAGCCAGTAGTGCATTTACACGCATGTAATGATTTTGGACGATTGAAAAACACTAACAGCTGTGTTTTAAGTGAACATACTTAAAAGTTTTCCGTGTTTTATTGAGTGTGGTGTAATTTTTTTGTAAAATAAAGCAGTGTGTCTTGGACTATAAGTGCGTGTGAATATAAACGCAAATTTTCGGCTTGCGATTTTAAAAAGTTGGCTAAACGAGGGCCCGTATTCACATACTAACACTAACACTTAAAGTTAGTGTAAACACTAACTTTAAGTGCTTCGTAGCACTAAATTTAGTGCTACGAAGCACTTAAAGTTAGGGTTTACACTAACGTTAAGTGTTAGTGTTAGTATGTGAATACGGGCCGAGGAAAGTTAAAATTTGGCATGTAAATGCACCTCGTTGTCTTCGAGCGGTCGATTTGATTTTGAGCAAATCGATAGTAATTAAGAAATTTACTTAAATTTATGTTTTTCAAAAATCGCGTAAATTTATGTTTTTCAAAAATCGCGATTTAAGTGTTTTTCAATATATCAATCATATTCATCAAAAATTACATTTTGTGACCGCTCGATAACGTTAAGGCAAGCAAATAGAGTTAATGATTGTGCAAGAGCTAGTTACTTGTGAACAGAAACCGGAAGCCGAAATTCCACTCACGTTTGCTCTACAGTGAATACTATTTTGTATCAATCAACTTCATTTTTTGTGTTTAGGCATACTTTTACACCAGCTTGCTATTGTGCATCTAATACTGGCCGCAGACTTCCGTTTTTCGAAAAGTCACATTTCAAGAGCGCCACCTTAAAGCCCGGTTCATACTCGTCCTTTTCCTTGTCCCTATCGTTTTGTCCTTAAGCGATTCCAAGAAAACTGCCTGGCCGAATCAGCCAACTTTTCACAAGAATAAAGTTTGGGTCACTTGCAAATTGTGTGCAAAAAATTTGCCAGAACGCTTGTGTCAATTATTCACAGCAGCTGGCCAAAAATTGTCTTTGTCCCTGTCCCTGTGTCCTTAAAGGCCTATTCACACGGTGCGTTTTTGCCGCTGCGATTTTGACGCAAAACGCAAGCCGCAGGGTGTCGCAAGCGAAACGCACCATCTGAACAAGCTTTGCGGCCTTAGTGCGTCTCGCAGGTCAGTTTGCTGCGTCTTTGCTGTTTCAAAAAAATGACAAATTGGTCCGCGAAATTTGGTTATGCCATCACGTCCGCAGCATCAAAACGCAATGAAATCGCAGGTCGAATAGCAGTCTGCCGTTTAAAACGCTGCGCCAAAATCAAGACGCAGGCATTCCGCACTAAAGACGCTGCGTCTGTTCAGACATTGCGTTTTGCGTGCGGCAAGCTGCGTTTTGCCGCAGCGACAAAAACGCTGCGGCAAAATCGCAGTAAAATCGCAGCGTGTGAATCGGCCTTAAGGACAAGTATGAACCGGGCTACCTTAAGTTGACAGCCCCATTTGCGGCAAAAACTCCACTCCTGGGCCCCGTTTCAATAAACTCGCAGGCCCACAATTGTGAGATTTGTTAGTGCTAAATCAGGTGATTCGTAATGAATACACGTATAATTTCATTACGAATCACCTGATTTTGCAGCCAAATTTGTCACAATTGTGCGCCTGTGAGTTTATTGAAACAGGCCCCTGGGCGCACAAACTAGGCTGGAGTTTGTGCCGGTTTGTTCCGCAAAAATTAGCTCGATTCATACAACCTGTGAAAATTGAATCAATTTTGAAATATGGGGCTGTCAACTTAACGCTTTTCAATGGTGTCAGCCCCACTTTCATGACAAATTTTGCTATGTGTAAAAATTGAACTGCCTATATATATTTGAAAATATTTGTGCCACAAAAATTGGAGTCTGTGCCTGCCTACACTTTTTTTGCTGAAAAATTACTGAAATATTCACTATAGTCGCCTGGCTTGGCGTCTGGCTCATGACGTTGAAATTTTTGTGAAATCTTTTGAGACTTATTTTAGTGTCCGTTCTTCAATAATGAAAATTTGGTGTCTAAATAAGTCACGACGACTAAAAAAATTACCCGGAAAATATTTTCTTATAGAAAATGTATATACCGACATACTGTGGAAAATTTTCTGTGATGTATAAATCTGTGAAACTGTTTTCAAAAATTGGAATTTATTTGTCCAAAAATCATCTTAAATTTGTCTAATAAAATTTATCTGCTTTTTATAAAAAAATAAGACATCTTAAAAATGTCCGAATTTTGTCTGAATTTTGTCTGAGATAAATTTCAATTTTTGAGAATAGTTTCACAGATTTTTCGTACAAACTTTAGACATCCGAATTTTCAATTAAACTGTCCGAAAACGCTACGAAATATGTACAAAAAACTCCTAATAACCTCCGAATTACCTACGAATGTAGTTTGCATTTGAAATTTGAATGTACATATTTTTCTCTTCTTGTTTCAGCTTGTGACAGCGGAGCTTTTGTGCAAAATGGTGAGAAGTTTGTGTTTTGTTGTTTTCAGTGGCGTAGCCAGGGGGGGCCGGGGGGGCAAGCCCCCCCGACCCCTCCCGCCCCCCCCCCCCCCCCCCCCCCCCCCCCAAAACCCCCCCCCCCCCCCCCCACCACACCCAAACTCCAAGACAACCCCTCCCCCCCCCCCCCCCCCCCCCCCCCCCTAATTGTTTTATATTTTATCTGAGACTTGTGGGTATGTATATACCCGCGGGATAGTAGTACGACGCCCTAACTACGCAGTTACGAAGTTACAAAGCTGAACTGTATATCTTGCCGTGCAACTTAAGCAAATTAATCTATGTTCCAAAAGAGCTGCAGTTCAGGTGGCAGTGCGTAAAAAAACTTCAAATCACTACGTTTTCACAGAAATTGTACGATTCGTGAAAGTGATAGGGGAGGACCGAAAATAAGGACGGCCCGCCTCTCTCGCAAAACTGCAAAGAGTATAATACCTGCCAATATTTATACAACTCTTCTGTTTAATTTTTCAGAGTGCCGGTCAGCAATTAGACTGTGCTCTGGATTTAATGCGGAGGTTGCCGCCTCAGCAGATAGAGACCAATTTGGCGGATCTCATTGATTTGGTATATATAATTTTTTTATTTTTCGTCCAAAATTTAAAATAATAATGTGAACATTGTCCCGTATATATATAATTAGGAATTCATTTATGTATAATATATATATTTTTTTTTTTTTTTATATATATATATATATATATATATATATATATATATATATATATATATATATATATATATATATATATATATATATATATATATATATATATATATATATATATATATATATATATATATATATATATATATATATATATATATATATATATATATATATATATATATATATATACTTTTTATTTCTGTAATTCCTGTGTAAATTTTTTTGATTTTATTTATTGATTTTATTGCTTTTTTAGGTTCCTGGCATGTGTGAAGATCTTCTGGCTTCAGTGGATCAGCCCTTGAAAATAGCTCGCGACAAGCAGACAGGAAAAGACTATTTGCTCTGCGACTATAACAGAGATGGAGATTCCTACAGGTCTGCTATGAGATCAAGAGCAAGTGATGTCCCAAATATCTTGAGTCTCGCGTATAAATAGATATTTAATAACAGGGTTGGCAAGTCTCGGGTTTGCAACCGAGACCACCCAAACGAGACCTACGAGAGTCTTTGTTCTTTTCTGGCCGACCGGAAAGCGAGAGTCAGGCTAGGCTCTACCAACAGCAGCTTCCGTGCACTCAGAGACGGCACACCCCAAGGCGCTGTCCTGTCGCCGATACTTTTCAACATATTCATCAACGACCTACCAGCCGCCCTCCCTGCAGATGTGAGCATTAGCCTCTTCGCGGACGACCTGGCCATAATTGCCCAGGACCGGAAAGTAGACGCAGCGGAAGCGAAGGCCCAACAGGCACTAGAAGCACTGAAAAGCTGGGCTGAGCTGTGGAAAATGGAGGTCAGTGTAGAAAAGACAGAGGGCACGATCTTTACACTCGACCCGGCAGAAGCCACAAGAAGAATAAGTCTCAGCTACGATTCTGTGCCACTGAAACATCAGGAACACCCGGTTTTTCTCGGCATAACTTTCGACCGCCGGCTCAGCTTCAATCAACACGCTAAAGAAATCAAGCACAAAATGAGCCAAAGAAACTCGGTTCTCAGGGCACTGGCTGGAAGGGACTGGGGAAGCTGCCCCTCTGACATGCGAGCTGTCTACTTAGCGTTCATCAGAGCCTGTGCTGAATACTGTGGCGCAACTTGGATGACATCCACTGCCAACGCCAACCTGAACCTGGTTGAGACACAGCAACGGGCGGCGGCCCGGGCTATAACTGGTCTCCTGGCCTCTACCCCCGTACCGGCACTCTACCGGGAGGCGAACCTTATACCATTTGAATACAGAAGAAAGGAGCTGGCGGCCACAGCAGCCCTGAAGCACTTGTGCGTCACAGGCGACGACCCGCTCCGTGCACAAATATCTGAAAAGAAAGCGTCATGGCGACCTGGAGAGCAAGGCCGCCTGAAACGGCAAAAAGGATGGATCCGACCCGCGCTTGAAACGATACATGAAAGTGGACTCAGCGAGGACACGTTTGAGAGTCTACTGGTTCACAGCTCAATACCACCATGGGAAGACAATGCGCCGGTCGTAATAAATCCTAATCTCTGCCGACCAGTCTCCAGGCAGGCACCACCTTGCGAGAGAAGAAAAGCCGCTGAAGAAACCCTGGCCCTCCTACCACCCCCGACGGTACGAGTGTATACTGATGGCTCGGCCTCCTGTGGCACAACCAGCGGGGGGGGCGGGGGCACTGATCATAAATCAGGACAGGGAAACTAGCCTGCTGTGGGCCGCAGGGTCCCGGTGCACCAGCTACCAAGCAGAACTCTTCGCAATCAGGGGCGCCTTAGAACACATCAGTAACCAAGACTGGGACTTGAGCCAAGTGCAAATCTGTACGGACTCGCAAGCAGCTCTTAACCGTCTCGAGGGAGGGGCGGCAACACAGGACCAAGGAATCACAGACGAGATCTGGCTGCTCATGAAATCGATGGCGGAAAACAGAAACGCTCGCTTCACCCTGCAATACGTTCCTGGCCACGCGGACATAGCTGGAAACGAAAGGGCGGACCAGCTGGCCAAAACCGGCGCTGGCCGGACCCAGGATGGAATCCCTATCACGTTCCACAGCGCCAGGGCAGCGGTCCGGGCCACAGTGCAGAGCCAGTTTCGAAATGCCACTATCCATCACCCATACTCTGTCCGAATCGGCCAGGGCAACGTCACACTCGGGGACAAGCTAGGGCTCACGAGACAAGAAGCCGTAGCTTTGGCCCGACTCCGGACAGGGCACACCAGGGCAATTCAGAGTTACAGGGCCAGAATAGGCTTGGCCCAAAGTGCGCTCTGCCCTGACTGCCAACAACAAGATGAAGACATCGACCACTTTTTTGCCTGTCCAGCCAAAGGGCAGGCCCTATTCGAGGTCTTCGGCAAGCATTCACTGCAGGCCGGGGACGCACTCGGCCACCCCCTGGCCACAATCAAATTGCTGCATCGGCTGAGGCGGCTCGACTGAGCCTCCTCTGATATGGCCCCGGCCGCCCACCACAAACAACAACAACAACAACAGACCTACGAGACCGAGACCAGCCTTTGGAGACCTTTTTTTTAAAATTTCAATTTTAGACAATTGAGGTTTTTGAAACGTGAAAAATTAGTGATTAAGTATGATAAAAGTGACCATTAGGTTGCGAGAAACATCATTATAAGCACCGGATGCAGGAGAGTAATTGACAACCGGAGAAGAGGATCACTTTCCCGCTATTCTGACAACTTGGAATAGTTTTTTGAAGTTTCGCACATTTCCTAGCAGGGCGTTTGGGCGTTTTAATACAGGCATTTTGTAGTGCATACTGCATAGGTTGGCACTTTTGCAGTTTAACTCCGATGCCAGCATAGAATCGTCTGTACTCGTGCTACGATCAGAAGTTCTAATAGTGGCTCCATCACGGACCAGAAGAGAAGAGTTTCTACCGCTGACTCAGTTATGTGGGGGAAAGCCGGAAGGCTTGTTGCCTCAACCCCAACCACCTTATAGCCGAAAATTTATTTGATTGTGGTGCCTAGGTTTTTTCAAATCCTTCATGTTTTGACATGACGGTAAAAGATTGGGGCTCGCTCAAGAAAGTTCAATTAAACTGCACACTCAGTTCGCGCTTGGTAAAGTTGCAGAAGCCAGCATTTTTTTTATTACAAATTAACTACGAAGTTAGGACTATCTGGTAAATGATGGTCAGTATTTTACTTTTAACATATATATATATGCTTGAAGTTGAAAGGTTCCAGATTTCAAAGTCAGGCAACCCATTCTAGCTCAAATCTTTGATAAAACTAGGGACGGTGTATAATACAAAGCTTAAACTTGAAGTTCGCTCAAATTTGTCAGTGCAGTGAAATTCCCTTTCTTCAGCAGTTTACCTTTTCATGCCTCGCAATCTTTTTTGAAATTTAAGATTTTCCAAAAAAAAAAAATCTTAGTGATGTTGCAAAATTTTCAAAACTTCAAGTGTCATCTGAAATACCGAGACCGCCCCATGGCAGGTATCGGTTATACTACCGAGATCGAGACTGAGACCAGCCTAGTCTCGATTTTTTTACTTGACCGAGACCGAGACTGCCAACCCTGTTTAATAATAACTATCACGAAGTTTTTTTTAGATACGAACGCTCGTAGCCTGGTTTAGCAACTCAGGAAGGAAGACGATTCAGTTATATACATATATACATTATAAATTGTGCTTTTTTCGGAAAAATAGATGATAATAAAATAGTTTTGTTAAGCAATAAGAAGCATTAACCCGAATTCTATTTTTCTATTCGTCAATTTTTACTCAAATTTTGGTTCAGAACGTTCGACTATTCAGTGGTTTTAATAGTTTTATCTTTCTATACTTACTTGTGATTACTGATTATTGATTGTTAATAACAATACCATAGCCACACACACACATACATACACACACACACACACACACAATAGTGTATATATACGTTTTGTGCAGATCTCCGTGGAGCAACAGCTATGACCCCCCGCTGGAGGACGGCGCAGTGCCCTCGGAGAAGCTGCGGAAGCTGGAGCTGGATGCAAACGCTGCCTTTGACCAGTACCGGGAAATGTAGGCCGTTAGGCTTGTTGCTCATGCTCGTATAATATAGTTTTGTGGTGTTGAACTGACGGACTAAACACAGTTGTACGATATCATACAGGTAACGGGGGCAAAATGTGCAGGGGGGGGGGCGCTACGGCTAATAACTACGGGGTCAACATTCTTAGGGAGGGCGGTCTACGGCCAAATTTTGGGGACCATATATCCCCTGATCAATCAAAAATACCCGAAGGTTTTGCGAAATTTTTTAGATTTTCGTAAAAAAGGGCCCGTTTTACCATAATTTTGCTCATATTTTCAGGAACATCCCCGGGCCCTTGACTGGGGGGGGGGGCTCCCGCCATCCCTTTCATACCTGATGCATAATATGTACATACATGTATGAGGGGGGGGGGATGGGGGGGGACCCCTTCCAAATCGAGGGGCCGGGGGGGAGGGTCCCCAAAATGTGGGCAGAATTTTTAAAAAATGGCAATGGCACTTTTTTGCGAAATTTTTGCAAAATTTTGCTAAATTTAGGGTATTTTTGGTCGATCAGGGGGGTGGGGGAGGGTCCCCAAAATTTGGCCGGAGAGGCCCTCTCAAAATTTTGACCCTGTGACATGTATGAATATGTATCATATAAGATTCATTGATAACCGTTCGAACCAGCAATGAGTATGTTATGGCCAGAAAATAGCCTATATAAGAACTATAAAATATAATTTGATCACATTTCTGCTCTGTTTTAGGTACTTTGACGGCGGCGTGAGTTCAGTCTACATGTGGGATCTGGATCACGGGTTTGCAGGGGTGATTCTGATCAAAAAAGCCGGAAACGGGTCGAAGGCCATCAAGGGCTGCTGGGACTCCATCCATGTCATTGAAGTCCAGGTAGAGACAGGCATAAAACGGGGGGCCAGGTTGAGACAGGCATAAAACGTGGGGCCAGGTTGAGACAAAGCAGGGGGACGTTGCTTAAGAATGGGGGGGGGGGTTGCATATAACGGGGTGCCAGGTTGAGACAAAGCAGGGGCCGTTGCTTAAAAAGGGGGGGGGTTGCATATAACGGGGTGCCAGGTTGAGACAAAGCAGGGGCCGTTGCTTAAAACTGTGGGGGGTTGCATAAAAGATGCCGTAAACGTACGATAGAGCGCATCATAGTCACGATGAAACATACGGACGAAATCACGTTTTTTATATGTATAATTGAAGCCGCACGATTCATTGATAGTAAATTTAACAAAAAAATACTAGAAACCACACAACTGAGATATAACCACAGTGGAAAAGTCCTTAAAAGTCGCTTTGGAAAAAATGGACCATAGCGAGGCGCTATATTTATCTGAGATAGAAGGCGCAACCAACTTGGGGTGGGGGGTGCCTTACTAGTCCTAGCCACTCAAGTTATGCCAGAACAAAACGCATATTGTGTTCAGACTTGCGCTTTTCTCGCTGCTAGCATTTTGTGACGAAATCTTAGCGAACTTTCTGTGTACTCTTGCTGTTCAGCCTTTTGTAGGAGAAGAATAATGCTCGCAACGCTCACTATAAGCTGACGTCGACGGTAATGCTCTGGCTGCAGACTAACAAACCCGGTTCCGGAACCATGAACCTTGGCGGGTCCCTTACCAGACAGGTTATTTTTTTGAGTTTAATGCTCTTGATACTGTGGCTGTAGGGTTCGAGTCCACCTAATAGGTAATTTAGAAAAAAGATTGATCATGGCAGTAATAAACATGTATGTATGAGGAGCTGGGAGAGGGTCATATAAATTTGGTTAAATATTAAATTTTTTTCGAAAATTTCAGAAAATTTTGTAAAATATACGATATTTTCGGTCGATCAGGGAGGGGGTCCCCAAAAACTTTGATCTCGTCATATATTGTATGGAAATAATAAACCTACGTTTTACCACCGTTGCAAGAATAGTTTCATTGCTGTGTATCTGTCTCAGTTACTTATTTGCAAGATGCACTTCGTGACAAAAAAGTTTTGGTTTCACACACTAGTTTATAAGCTAACGTTCAGTACCAAATTTTTGGGTACGCCTCCCCCCTCTGGTGGGACCCCCTTCCCTGCGTCAACTCATTTTTGACCGCCCCCTCCCTCCCAAAAAGGTTTTATTGTTTCAATGTTTCAAATTGTGGACAAAATTTTACTCTCGCCTTGACCCTCCCCCCTCTTGCCCCCTGGCGGGACCCCCCCTCCGTCCCCCGGGACCGAATTTGGGGGGTCTTCCCACCCAGCACCCCCAACTACATGTATGGACATGGTCGGTTGCGATGAAAAATTTTACTTGTTGTGATCACGTGGTTAGATTATATATTTTTTTTAGATTGAAAGTGATAGCGCCGTGAATGAGAATAATCCCCATATTGCCAACATCGGTAGAATGGTCGAGGTAGGCAACTTATTTTTTTATTAAATTTATTTATTTAGTAGTAGAAACACTATGTTTATTTAGTGCAAAACTTATTTTCAGTTTAACAATTTAGTTATGACGATTACTGTAAACACGGTCCAAGTCGAATACGTGATACTGCGATACTATAAACTTTATTTCGTTTGAAATGAACGTTTTAGACTGACACTTCAAGTTTTCTAAAACAAGTATATGGCCAATCAGCGCGTAGATTCTCTGCGTAACACACTTTAGTACATAATCGCCGATGCGTTGATAAACATTAAGAAAGTAATACAAAGCTCAAAGTTTAAACACCTTCTGTGAATCTCAACCCAAATCTGTTTCTACAGGATATGGAGAATAAGATCCGCAATAGTCTGAATGAGATCTACTTTGACAAGACCAAGACAATTGTGAATGATCTACGCTCAGTGGCCACACTACAGCAGATAGCCAATCAGAAGAAACTCACACAGGACATCAACCAGGCGATTCTCAGTCGTCGCTCGGATCAGAAGCCCGAAGCGTGAATGATTTCCCGGGTCCCCCCTTCTTGACAATGACTCAGTCATACTCTGCTAAGCCTGGTACCAAGAGTACATGATACTCTTGGTTAATAATCTTGGGGTTAATAATTGTATTTTAGGGGGGGGGTATTTATAGTACTTTTGGCTGATTATGAGAAAGAGAGAAACGAGGTGTATTTTTTGGTATCTATCTATAATATGCTGATAGTGTATGATAGCAAAATTTACTAAGCCTAAGCCGACGGACAGATACATGGACAAATTTTAGTCGGCTGCGGAGCAAACGTGACCATGTAGTTTGGATGCGTTTGTTCATGCGCACTAGCCCGTAGTTTACTAGTGTTCAGATTGTCACATTTTTTGTCAAGCAGGTTTATTAGAATTATTGCTCCAGGACAATTTATGTGAATTTATATGGATGAAGTTCTTTGACTGTAATCCGCTAAATTTGCATAAAAAAGATTTTAATCCACAGTAGTTGTGAAAGTTTGAATAGTTTTATTAGAAATACAGGCTGTCATGTACTGTTGGTTATTGTCGGGAAAATTTAAATTAGTATATACGTAGAATAAATTGGGTTATAATATTGGAGTAGTCGCGATGGCGCCTAAGCCTAAAATTCTTATTACAATGCTTTTAGCAGATTCATAACATGTATATATTTTTAGTTTTTTTGAAATCCTAAACTTAAATTACTCCCCGCTCAAAAAAAGAATCGTGGTTGTATTAAGAGGACATCCAAAAAGAACATTTTTTGACATTATGTCTTATAGTTTTTACGCTTGTTTTGCATTTGATGCATTTTGTCACTAGTGTGAAAAAAATCGATGTTCTGAGTCTGAAAATGTAGTTTTTAATCCCCTTCAATTTCCGAACTTCATTCTTTAATTTTCTGAAAACGGATGAAAAGTTTATGATTTAGTTTTTGTTGCAGTTCAGGTTGAGTTTTGAAGAAAGTTATTTATCGGTAATTTATGGTTTTGATTTATCGTTATTATTATGTATTTCACTTTCTTTTCAGTATTTTTCGGATGTTTTCCTTCCACTGTTTTGTTTTTCGTCTAAAAAATCTAATTCTAGAAAAAGATGAAGTGGTGCTGTTTAATTGTGCTGAATGGCAAAAGTGATGTATTTTTGAAAAGTAAAAATTGCTTTTTTGTAGGAATCGAACTTTCAACCTCTGATTCGCTCAGCCGGCACTCTACCGATTGAGCCAAGCTGAGTGCTTATTATTCTGCTGTGTTATTTTTGTGGTGGTCTTTGTATTCTGTTGCTATTATTATTATTTTATAATTATTATTACTGGTTTATGATTCATGTAATTGTGCGCGCGCAATATTCGTGTGTAATTTGTTAATATTTTTCATGTTAAATATTATTGTTTATATATTCTTATACGCTCATAATACTAAGGCACGGTTCTCACAGCAGAAGTGATAAATCTGTCACGTAATTACCTAATTGTTTTTGTGATGAAATACTGCGTTTGGATTGGTGAAATTTTAATTTCTGTTGTGGGAACACGTTTCGTAGGATTTTTAACTGCTTTTGTGGATTTAACATATTCAAGAATAATTTATTTGCAGTAACACAGAATTAAGAATATGCTTTCAGATTTAATTTTAGTAAATTAAATTTGGCGATCTTAAAGTGGGTGATCAGAGAAGAAAAAGAAGATGTCTAAACCTAAGTTTGACTCTTGAGGCCTAATCTAAGGGCAATAAGGCGAACCTGAAAATGTGCGACCGTCACAACCTGTCATTCAAAAGGATTTTCCGATCACCCACTTTAAGTATTTCTTAACTTCTGCTAATAGTAATCGTATTTTTAAATTCAATAAGATTAAGTATAAGCCGTTAAATCCATGAAGGAAAAGATAAGACCCCCAAGAGTACACAATAGGGCAACTGCAGAAGTCTGTAAGACTGTGGTGGCTCACTGTTGTGTACTCTCGCTGGTTACTGTGGTATACATACACATAATACTGCTCTTGACGGCTTGCTTTGTTCTGCTTGTTTCATTCAATAAACGTTTTACACAAGGCTGCAGGGTGGCTTGAGTCTGGAATTTTATAGTCTGTGATATTGTGTTGATGAATATGTATGGTACAACGTACAAGTATTTAATTTTAGTAGTACAGAGTTATTTAACTGATTAATTATAATTATTTTTTTATATGGAATTCGGTTTAGCTCGGAACTAGAATCTGAGAGTCTTTCATAGTTTAGCGTAGTTCTGTTTCTACAGTAGTCCTGCGTACAGTTCGCAATCGGGTCGGGTCGGGTCGGGTCGGGTCGGGTTGGGCCTGTACGGGTCGGGTTGGGCCTGTACGGGTCGGGTCAGGTTGACATTTTCCGACCCGCGGGTTAAGCGGGTCAGTTCGGGTCAAAAATCTTGGGTAAAAATCCTAAATTTTTACGTTGAATTTTGTTGGTTTGACCATTTTCTCAGTCTAATGGACTCGTGGCAGAATGACTACTGGACTGAAGATTCACAGAACGTATCACCTACATATCACGAAAAACTAATAACAAAAACTTCACAAGAAAATTTTGTGTTTAAGAGTTTTTATAGCAGCTTAACGAGAAATCAGGTTGGTTCGGGTCGGGTCGGGTCGGGTCGGGTCGGGTTGGAATCTATCTCGGGTCGGGTCGGGTCGGGTCGAAAAACTTCGACCCGTTGCGAACTCTAGTCATGCGTCGAGTGTAACGTATTAGATTTGGTTAGATTTCAATGTAGTATCAGTATGACACGACCGGGCTATTCTGACTTTAGTGTCTTATCGGATTATATATGCTGTGCTTTGAAGTTAGCTGTTGTGCTACTTATTAAAATCCGATCAGACCACTACATAAATTGGGTACGACCATTGTGTAAATTTTCAGTCGCATTGCTCGCGGTGCACCTGCTCCAATCAGCACGCTTGCGGCCTCACTGGTTACGGGACTGCTGCTTGTAGCAGGCGCATAGGCGTCCGGTCAATCAGATTAGGAGCTCGCTTCTGATTGGCCATGTACATGTTTAATGAAACTTAAAATGTGGGCTGAAAATGACGAGCGCATCTGCCTGCGCTAGTAGAACACAGGCTAGCTAAAGTGTGACCGGGGTCCAAATTTTGGGGGTGCCTCAACAACCCAAACCCAATATCAACCAAAAATTTCTTATGGTCTATTCCTTTGGCTTTACCGGATTAAAAGGTTAATTTCAATCCGACTAAACGGTTAAAAAATTAAGCTTAAAAATGCCATTCCAAAACCTGCGGATTAAACGGACTTCACTTTTAACGCGCTCCATTTTAATCGGACTAAACGGACTTAACTATGCACGCTAATGTTAAGTGTGCATGTTGAATCTGTTTAGTCCAGTGGTAGTTTTGGAACGGGGTCAGACTGAATTAAGCCGCTGACTTATTTTAACTAGTGTAGTTCGATTAACCCGATTTGCCAATCCTAAACCTCGGACTAAAGTAAGTCCAGTCCGTTTAGTCCGGTAACGGAATAGGCTCTTACATTTTTGATAAAATTTTCGCAAAAGTGCCGGTTTTGCTCGATTCTGCCCAAATTTTCTGGACCCTCCCTCGGCCCCTCCACTTGGGCGGAGGGTCCCCCATTCCTCCCCTCATAAATGTAAGAGTCGACCCTAAGTCTGAAGGAATTTTTCATCTTTTTTCTAACTCGTGATTTGTCTAAAAGCTAAATTTATTTAAATGAAGTAACAAACACGCCCTCAACCGACCGAACAAGCCACCACACATGGGCGTGGGGGGGGATTGGTCCCCCCCCCAGCCTGATGCCGCTCCCCCCCCAGACTAGGTCCGCTCCCCCCCCCCCCGCAGAATTTTTAGAAAGTAGCTCACGAAGGTAAATTGAGCGGCCGGGAAGCAAAATGGGTGGCTCACGAAGCAAAAATTAGTAGCTCAGGAGCAAGTTGGTGGCTCACGAAGCAAAATTTTCCGAAAAAGTTGCTCCACACCCCCCCCCGGTCGACGGCTCCCTCCCCAGATTTCTTTAGCTGCACATGTATGCAAGCCACTCAGATCCACGTTTTTGCGTATCCATTCTGCCTGGCGCCTGCTATATTGTCAAGGAAGGGAAGGGGGATTCTCATCGAAAGAAAGGCAGCATCATCATCAGAATGACTCAGGGGGGATTCGAACCACCCATCTCTGGATCTGCAGACCAGCGCTCTACCGTAGAGCTACTGGGTCGATAATGAGCTGTCGTACATCCCTTTAAGTACTCTAGGGGCCTATCTGATTTCACATTAGTATCTTTTTCAGCCGTCCTATGTCTGTTTCAGACCTATAGTCAGAAATGAGCATCGGCGTAAACAGCAGTGGCACGTCTTCTCTGGTCCACAAATGCCTCTGTGTGCTCTCTCTGGGCTCGCTGGTTCACGCCGGGATTTCGGCTGCTCAGCACCGATCCTATTTGCGTCTGATCTCACAGGAGTTCTCCGTTCTGCCCGCTGATCTGCTGCTGCAAACACTGCTAAGCCTGCTGGTATTGCTGTATACGTCAGCGCATATTGCGGGCAAATTTATGCCCATTCAGGTTGGAATGGCTATTCTCTTGTGAACGAGCTTGTGTTGACGATAGGTCAGGCTTTGAGGAGTGATGTTTTTGTTTTGGGTTTAAACTTAGGGCCTATTCCTTTACCGGATTAAAGGGTCAATTATAATCGGACTAAACGGTTGAAAATTTCTGGCTAAAAATGCCATTACAAAACTTCCGGATTAAACGGAGTTAACTTCTAGCGCGCTGCTTTTTAATCGGACTAAACTGACTTAACTATTCTTGCTAATGTTAAGCGTGCATGTTAAGTCCGTTTAGTCCAGTGGTAGTTTTAGAATGGAGTCTTTCTAAAATTTAGCCGTTGACTTATTTTAACTCCGTTTAGTCCGTTTAGTCTGATTTGACAGTTCAAAACCTCGGATTAAAATAAGTCCTGTCCGTTTAATCCGGTAAAGGAATAGGCCCATAGCCTTATTCTCGGAGCAAATTAAGCAGAAAACCGTTGAGGTAGCGTATCTCTGTGATAAGATTTGTAGTTACTCATTTACAGGAACGAAATGCAAGTGATTCAGCCAGTCCGATTTTGTTGGGAAATATATCAGGGTTGAACTAAGTTAATGTAGTTATTGTAAATGAGAAATAGGACCTACGATACTTGGAGCTGTGGTGTATATAGTGGTTAGTACCTGATTCATGAAAAGGCACTTCGATTGGCCCAGAAACCTGGGGTGCTTTTTTTACAGCGCCAATTTAATCCGGTAATTGATTTTTATAGTAAGTCCAGCTTAATCTAATCCTATTTATTGGAGTTCACGAATAGACTTGAAGCTGGATTAATTTATTGTGTACGTGAATGGACTACTGACTTTCATTAATTCATTTGTGGTTCAGAGATATTTAAAAAAATAGCTTTGAAGCACTCCGATTCACGTTTTTCAAAATCATTTATAATTCTCATTTTTTGGGCGGGTTGGCTTTTTTAAGGACACAAAAATCCCTCACATTAGTTTTTTTGCTCTGGTTGTAAATAATATTTATGTTTTTGTGTTTGTACTGTCTTTTTATTGAGAAAAATGTTTGTGATAGCACTCAAGGAGACGTTTGATTAGGCTGCAGATTTATATCAGTTTCGGCTGGAGCAACGCTTCTGTTAGGAAAAAATCATTCGCTCAATTTTTGTTCTTGAACGCTGAAGCATAAAATCTGACAAAAAATAGTTGCACCACTTGAGAAATTGAAATATGTGATTTCGTTAAGAAAAGGACAGAGTTTGACTGTCAAGAGTACAGGAAGTAGTCACAGACGTCATGCCATTAAGATAAATTGTGGAGCATTTATTTTTTCTCAGTCTTTAGTTTACTTTATACTTCATACTAGTCCGGAACTGCCCGCAGGTGTCCGTTTGAGTCCGTGTCCGAAAGGTTGTCCATGATTGCCCGTAATAATAATTTATATTTCTACGGGCACTATCGAAAATGCTCATGCACACACGGTGAATAAAACTACTCATACGGACACAGGCAGCTCTTACAGACAATTATGAACCAGGCTCGAGTATATATTATGTGGGCAGTGGTCCATGGAACAAAGTCAAGCCAACTTATGTGATGAAAACATAACAAATAAATTTTTAATAAACACAAAACATATCAACTATCATCATCTAAAGATACAACTTCCGAAGGTTCTTCAGAAGAACGTTCTCTATTGAAACAGCTTGTCCAAGATGTCGGCTTCTCTTCGATATATCGCAGCATCGGGTACCAAAATATACAAGTCAAAAAATCGCCCCGTTTTGGGGTATTTGATCTTCCTTTCGTTGGTCTAATTCGCTGTGGTACGCGTGAGATAGTTGCGTTCCTATGTAGTACGCCAAAACCACGTCTACGGTATAGTGTAGACGACTGGCCACTAACAGAACCATTACGGTCTTTTTAAGTATCCAAAGAGGGGTCCATATCCAAATTCGGCAGGAATCTGAAAATGATAATAGCTAAGAGTCCATAATAAGAAGAGTATGCCACTCTGCTGGTCCCCAAGCCGGGCTGTTGCGGACATGAGTGCAGCCGCTATCTCTTGAAAAAGGCCACAATTCCCCCCCCCCCCGTGGCGATTTGCGGTAATTTTTTACATGAACCACGCTATAACCCCCAACCGTCGGGTGACTCTTTACCAATCTAGGATCATAGATCCCAAACTTGGCGGTGACCCCCAAACATGGGAGAGGGCCGTGGAACCTCAAAGGTGGGGAGTCTTTAGGCCCAGCCCACAAATCAGGGTGTACGTAAAAATAAGCGGAGTCACCAAATCAGCATTCCGAGCTCTGGATTTGGGACAATAGTGTGTCGGCTGCCCGCCAGTGCCCCCATACCGCTCTTGCTCTACTGCTAAGTAGTGTTGTTCCGTCAGAGAATTTTAGTTTAGTTTTAGTTATAGTTTTGGTACAAACAATATTTTTAGATGTTTTAGTTTTTCCCACAAGATTGTAC
>JASANF010007871.1:0-22414 GCA_030248245.1 Trissonchulus sp. WLG1_4
TACCTCTGCGTGCTAGACTCAGTCAAAATGCCAAAACGTACGTAAACACAAATACAGTATGAAAACACTAACAGTACTACCTCCACGGCGATCGTGTTCACCTATAATTCCACTAACTCTATCTAATTCGATATAACATAACATAACATCCATAAAATAACAGCCATCAAATTCCACTAAGTTCTCGCTAACTGATAATCAACGTGTAATCACTCAAAGTTTGCCTCTCCTATAGCTTTTACTTAACTTCAACCCGAGCAACAGGTTTCAGGGGATTTAAATTGCTCGGACAAGCTTTTCCTGCTATGCCCGTCGTGATTCGGGGGGAACACCAAGGCCGAGGATAGCTAGGAATTTACACCCTGTTTTAGAGGCCTAGCTCAACTCTGACGCCTGCTTTTTCGGTGTCAGGGGACAACTAACAGATCAATTTCCCAATGCTATCTCAACGATAAGTTTCCCTTGTTTTTGACTAACGACTCGATACTTATACTCTTACTGGAAGTTATGTGTGACCGGTGTAACTGTACGTAATCCTGAAAGAGATAGCACAAATATGCCCAACAATCAATCGTAGCTACGAATCTGCAACCTTAAATAACGCGCGTAATAGATCTGACTTCGGAGATAACCGCTAAGGACACACAAACAGAATATGGCACAAAAACACTTCTTGAAAAGCCCTAGACTGCAATCGGCACATTTCTAGCCTGACCCTTCTAGGCTAGAACCAAAACTGCGGCAGGTCTACTGGTTAACTCAACAGGTCTACTAAACGCTCTATCCTAAGGGTGAGCCTAGGCAATCTACTTAGCAACAGCTACTATCAAACTAACAATGGACGGGATCCTGGTGAGCTGGACTGGAGGGCGCAGACGGCCGGACGGCGGAAGGCACTGGGGGACCTGGAGGCGGTCTGGCAGGAATGGGATCAGCGGATCGGCGAGACACGATCTGGTGGCAGCGGCACTGGCGGCGACCACGGACGGCAGGAGACGACTGGAGGGCTGCGGCACCAACGACCACAGCGAGCGGGCACGGACAAGCACGACACGGACCGGGACCAAGGGGAGTGGGGAACACGAAACCGGATGGGGGAGGCACGGGGATACAGGCACCGGGCAGCGCGAGCGGGGGAAAGACGGACCTGAAGGCGGACGCGGGCGCGGGCGAGACAACCGGGCGTGGATACGCACGGTCGAGGGGAATCAGCGAAAGCCGGGGGGCGCGGAATAGCGCGGGAACGTGTAAATAGTGAAATAAGTAACACACTGGCCTCTAAAAAAAGCGTTATTGCGCGGCAAAGTTGTAAACAGTTCCAAACGGGCCACTTGGGCTGGTCTCGCTCACAGTTCAAGAATGAAGTCGAAGTCGGAAATTTGGATTATTAAATTTATTGGAGGCCTATACAGCGAATATACAGGGCAAGGGCAATAACGGTGCAATATCGCAAGGGAGCAGGAGAGAGCTAAATTTGACGGCCGAATAACTGCGGCGAAAACTATTACCCGACTGTACTGTATGAAGTTCTTCTATCCGACTGACCTAGCTACCAAGGGGGGAATTCGGCTATTCTTTGATTTTCTTTGTCGGGATCTGCCGATCCCAATCCCAGCCAATGGGGGACGACCTAGCTTACTTGGGGGACCAGTCAGAACAGGGCTCGCTAAGGCCCGCCTACCTATTAATCAACTTGAGCTGCTTAAGTTTGGGATGTCGAGGGCTTCTGGCCCTCGCAGCTTAGCAAATACAATTACGGGGCGAAAATAAGACCTTTCGAGGACTCTTAATTTCTGGTTGGCCCAGGTATCATCAATCTTTCTAACTTTTCTTGGGCCGACCAGAAAAGGTGAATCCCAGCTTTGAAAAACAGTATTACCGAATTATTCGAAAGCGAAAAAGGAAAAATGAAAGGGGGGAAATACGAGAAATGGGGATTACTAAAAACCGAACATGTACTAACTTGAACTTAACCAATTACGTATCATACTTAACTAATTAATAAACATTATGTGTATTATGTAATTTTTATGTGACAATACTTAAGTTGCTTAAGAATGCTGTTTATTTAATCAGACTAATTGGAATAGAATATCAATTAGTTCAAATAGGAATACTAATTAAATTAGGGCAATAATTCAAATATCTAATCACAACTCCAAGTTTTGACTAAAACTAAAAAAGTTATTTGGTAGTTTGCCATTGCTTTTGACATTATCCTTGGCCCCTTGGAGAAGGGTCATGGCATAAAGTGATAGTCAAAGCCTTTATGAAATATGAACAATACTGTGAAAAAAGTGTTCAGAGTATTGTTCAGCATTTACAACCTAAATTTTGTCTATTTCTATCGTTAATCATTTGTATTTATTAACAGCCTTTATGAACAATACTGTGAAAAATTAACAAGTCGCCACCGTATTTTGTTTTACTGAAAATAGCAATAGAACTAGCACGTTTGTTGACGAGCTTATACATTTTTTGTCCCGATGACAGTCAGTATTATTTTACCGTATCGGTAAAATATAGCGCGGCAACTATACTAAGTTTTTAAAACCAGTCCAATACAGTATCAATGTTACTGGAGATTAGATAACCAGCATCTATTACTTTACAAGTCCATTGTTGTGCTGGCACCTGGCAGAATATGAACACTGGTGCTGTGCAGTATAATTTGCAACGGGTCGAAATTTTTTGATCCCAGTACACCTGACACTGAAACGACTGACGACGAGAGGTGAAGCTGATATAGCTTCGTGAACCCGTTTTGATCACTTAACGATTTTTACATGTAAAAGTTTTTACTGAAAACATGGGACGGCTACATAGTTTTTCTTACAAAAATTTGTAGCGTGTACGTTTGTGTAAAAAGCAAAATTTAAAGTCAAAATTCATGTGTTTTACTTACAAACTTTTTGCCCGGATTTGACTTACCACAGTCAACCCGCATGTTTATGTCGCTGCGACCTTTGTTGCTATTTCTTTGGCTAGTACAAAACGTTATCATTAAAAAAATAATAAACCAAACCCTAACAAAAACAACCCTCCCCCCCCCAACCCCTAAACCCCCCCCAGCCTATTGGCGCCCCACCCCGCCCCCCCTAAATTACCATCCCCGTCGGCAGTTTGTTGCCCGTTAAATTTAATGCCAGTTTTCGTTCGATGCACTGAAATCAAGCATGATTTACATGCGATTTTGTTTCCAGGCCTTGGCTTGAATCAGTAAGCCACTCCCCCTGAGGGGGGGGCGAAAAGTGTTTGTGTGGGCTCTAAATATCTCGGGCGTGTTAAAAAAAAGGGGGTGCGCTCAGAATATTTCTGCACATTTAAAATCAGATTTTTCTATATTTATAGCTAAAAATATTTATATATATTTCTTGTCTCATTTATAAGCATATAATATTGTAAGACCTCTTAATTAAAAATAATATCAATTTTATCAAATTACTCCCCTCTCTCTTATCAATAAAAGAAAGGGATGAGCTAGAGTACAAATAGAAAAAAAGTGCATAAAAAACCTACAAATAATACCCCTAATTTCATTAGAGCCCACATGACACACATTAAACCATAATAGAACAACATAATCTCATAACAGAACAACCGAGTCCCCGCAAAGCCTAGACTCATTCTAGTATTATTAAAATTAATTTATTAAAAAAACATAATTATTTAAAAGAATAAAATAATCTTAATAAAAAAGACCAGCCACCACAGTATTTAAAAAATTATCTTTTTTTCATTCATTCATTCATTAATTTTACCAATTTGATAGGCATGGAAAAAAAAAAGCATGAATTAAAACAAACATTATCTATTATTTTAGCCTCAGTGCTCAGGCGCACGATTCCAAAAAACAAAAAAAAGTAATGTGGGGGCCGAGATAAAAATAAAAAGGATACAAAATAATATTATTTATATTTAATCACTGCTATGGCTATTACATGCTGGTAACTTATTTTTTGGTAGTTACTTATTGTTTAACTACAGAAAGCAAATAAATGATGGAAACAAGCACGACAAACAGAATGAAATATGTGCATTTTTTACAAAAAAGAAAGGTCCTACACTCCAATAATAAAATAGAAGAATTATTAGATTAATTAGGAAGGAAAACAAAAAGTAGTATCTAGTATAATAAATAATAGTTGAAAAGGTGTTATTATATAAAATAATAAACAACAACAACAACAACAATAACTAACGCTATAACGAGACTCCGCTGTACAACAAAGAAACCCCGGTATCTAATAGGCGCGGTTATCCATTGGGATAACCGTGTTATAACGGCACTCGTTTAATTAAATTAGCTCTATTTTTTGGAAAATACGAAGGGGTAGCCAAACTCAGGGTTTTTAAAATGGGGCAATACGTTACCCTTTTAAAAATTACTGTCAGCTGCGAGAACCAATTAGCATGAAGCTTTGCAAGCTATTCGAGCAAATGTATGGGGAGGCCCTTGACTTTTTTAAATTTAAATAATAAAAATTTGGCTAATAATAAAAGCTTTTTTAAAACGTCCTTTTTAGTAGAAATTAAAATAACTAAAAATTTATTTTTGTTAACGAAAATTCAACAAAAAGGCACCCTTGCCAAATAAATAATTTTAAATTAAACTAAATAAAGTTAAATAAAATTGATTCACCATTCAGTTACCTAATTTAAAAAATAAATCAATTAATTTAAAAAAAAAATTAATTTTTATGCATAAAAAAAATTAACAAATATCTTGATTCATCCAACAAAGTAAACATAAATGCTTGGTTTGTATTCATACTGATTACAAACAAAAAAGAAAAAACCAGCAACAAAAAATAAAATAAATTAAATTAATTTAAATTTACTTCTTCAAGCGCCTTTTTTAATAATAAATGATATGAAGTAGAAGAATTTTTTTACATATTTACGTTGTTATTTTTTTATAAATGTTGTAAAGTAGTTAATTAGTGAATTATTTTTAGGTTTAAAAGCAAAATTTTGGGATTTTTTAAATTTATTTTATTATTAAAATTTTAAAATGGTCAAATCTATAAATCTAAAAAATTGAAAAAAGGGTATTATCGCTTTTTTCAATTTTTTCCCCCGGCTCCCCCGGCGATTCAATTTTTTCAAATTTTTAAAGGGTAGTTAGAGTAGGTAGAAACAATTGACAAAATATGTAAATTGCCATGGGCGAAAATGCAAGAAATACAAGATTAATTAAACAAATATCTCTTTGGTTACAAAATTTTTTTTAAAGCTTTTTTCAACGGATAAAATAACACAAAAATTAGGCAAATACTTATGAGAAACAAAAGTTTAGGAAAATTAAAGGGGGCAAAAATTGAGCAATTCTTAAAAATGACAGTCGGATGAGAATAAAAAAAAATAAAAAAAAAAAAAAAAAAAAATGAATTGAAAATTATACAAAACTGTAGATACGATGTTTAAAAATTACAACAATATACATAAATTTTATTAATTTACTTCTAAAATCTCGCTACAATTAGGCGTGGAATAGCCTTGGAACGGCGGCGAAGCGAGGAGGGAGGGAGAAAGGCCGGGAAAACGCCAGGAAATGGGGGGTCGGGGGGGGCTCTGGGACGGCTGCGCGAGGAGACGGGGGGGAGACAGAGGATAGAGCTTCTGGTGGAAGGACCAAAAAAGCGAGCAGGGGGCAGAGGGAGGGAAGGGTGAACTAGTAAAACGGCAATAAGGCCTATCTGGGTAGACCCTTCAACCACGGATTCAGTAGGCAAATTAGCCAACGACCTCTTTTTGATACTTGAGTGCAGTTCAACCACAAGTCACGGTAACATTACCTTTACCCCGTGTTTTTTATGGTGACGAGGAAAAAGATGGTATTGAGTTTGATGCGTGGGTGGATCAGATAAGGGACTATTCAAGAAAAAGCGGGCAAGCCCTTTTGGATGTGATGGATAGGGTTGTTGAAGGGCCGCGAGAGACAGTTTACGGTCAATGTCTCCGGAACTTCGAGCTTCGTTTGATTTGGCAGTTGCCCATTTGAAACCCCTTGTGACGCCCATCATTCCGCCATTGGCGGCAGCTGTAAAGTTGTTAGATTTTCACCAGCGTAAAGATGAGAGTGCGGCGGCATATCTTCAACGCTGGAGACGGATCTATGGTCGGATCGGCGACGATTCAGAGGTTGTTAAAGCTTTTTGGTTAGCGGGTCTGAAACAAGACCTAAAGGAGAAAATACTGTCAGGAATCAGTCCTGGAGAGCCAACATTGACACTGGTGCAGATGCAAGAGAAAACTGTCACAAAGGATTACGCCTTGACGCAAAACCGCAGACTAATGGATAGTGGCAAAGAATCTATCGTCAGTAATCAAAAGAAAAGAAAGAAAGAAGGTGGCTGGACCAGTAGTAAGACTACTGGAACCAATATGCGTAGAAAAGCTCAGAAAATGGATTTTTCAAAGATTCAATCACAGAACGTTACCTGCTACAGCTGTAACGAAAAAGGACACTACTCAACAGATTGTCCTAAAAACAAAAAAATTCACGGAAAACTACGGGGAGTGCGAGAACTGTCAGCCGAGTGCAAGCTGACCAAGAAACATCAACGAAACCTCATTTCGGCATTTCAAAAGGGCGGCCTAAGTTGTCCGATGTGAGAGAAAAGCTTCACTTTGGCAAATACGTCTATGAAGGCACCGTCATCGTGGATACCGGGGCAGACGTTAGTTGCATTCCTTCATCATCAAGCTCGCTGTTATAAGCACGTGGTCTTGCTACACACCTTCGGATCAACAAGTGGGAGCAACCGCAGTATGGTGTCCAACTATGGAGCTCCCCCTAGTACAGACGGACGTTTTGGTTGGAAACGGACCATCCGTCTATACGACCTTTGCGGTCATAGGGGAGCAGATTTCAAAGTCACAGGACGAGGTCTTGTTGTCGCGAGAAACTGCTGCACAGCTCGGTGCGGCGACATTCGTGTGGAATAACCAAAAGGCTGGTGATTCGCTACTACCAGACATTGTTAAACTTTGCGAAGAATCCAAGCGTGATGTTTGTTTAGCGACGAATGACGACAAGGCTTCACTCAGAAGAAGATAAAACAAGCCCTGTGTTGCGGGCTGAGATTGGTTTCCCGAACAGAAACGTACTTTTTGAGTCCACCGAAACGTTGTAAGGAATATTTCCCAGCATAGTGCTGTCCGCAAACAATGGGAATATTGCTGTTCCAGTGAAAGATAGAATTTCGCTAGCGCCAGGAACTATTATCGGTTCCGTGACGGATGTGAACGATATTGAAGTAATTCCACAAATGAGTTTGATACAAAAAGAGCATGGCACGGAAGAAGGTGAGTGGCGAGACAAGCTTCCGATAAACCCAGCACTCACGATCAAACAGACGCAATCGTTTTTCCAACTTATAAACGAGTTCAAAGATGTATTTGCAGCTCGTCGCGGTGACGCAGTCGGAAGAGCCATAGGAGTTCAACACGAAATAGAAACCTCTTGCGGGCCGATAAAACGAAAACCTCGTCGGTTCTCACAACAGCAACAGCGTGTGGAGCAAGAGGAAGTAGAAAAAATGTTAAAAGAGGGCGTCATTAGGAAGTCCGAATCCCCTTGTGCCAGTCCGGTTGTCCTCGTAGTCAAGAAAGACGGCACTGTTAAACTTTGTGTCGACTACAGGAAGCTAAACGCAGTGACTGTCAAGGATGCTTTCCCCATGCCTCGCACGGAAGATCTGCTCCGTCTTGGTAAAGGTGCGTTATATTTCATATCGCTGGATTGTATGTCTGGCTATTGGCAGATTCCCATGACTGATGCCGCCATTCCAAAGTCCGCATTCGCTACCACTACAGGATTGTAGGAATTCGTTGTGATGGCGTTTGGTCAAACAAACGCAGGAGGCACATTTCAACGCTATTCGTCTTTGGTTTTAGAAGGGTTACCATTTGCTGCTGTCTATATAGAAGATATAATAGTGGCTAGTGCTTCGTTTGAAGAACACCGGCTTCATGTTTGAAAGGTATTTGAACGCCTGAGGAAAAGTCACCTGTGTCTGAAACTTGAAAAGTGCAAATTTGGAGCAGTAAGGGTCACTTTCCTCGGATATGACCTCGAGGGCGGCAAAATTATGCCTTCTGCGGATCGAGTCAGAAAGTTGGTTGATTGGAGGGCCCCAGAGGACCTGAAAGGACTTCGAGTTTTTCTTGGAGCCATGGGCTTTTGCAGAAGATTCATTAAAATTATGCCTCAAAAACGGAGTGTCTGAATGCCTTAACACGGAAAGACGTTCCTTTTCGGTGGGGTGAGAAGGAACAAAGAGCTTTCGATGACTTGAAAAGCTCCCTTGCTTCAGCAATTGTCCTTAACCAAGTCTCTGACGATCCGAGCAGCCAATTCATACTTGAGATAGACGCGAGCGGGACGGCTTTTGGGCGCAGTGCTGTATCAAAAAATCCAAGGGAATAAACGGATAGTCGCGGTCCAGTCGAAGTCTCTGACCTGTGCAGAACGGAATTACTCTACGGTAGAAAAAGAGGCCCTAGCCGTTGTTTGGGCTCTGAAGGTTTTCAAGACAATCCTTTGCGTCTCTTCGCAGCAAATAAAAATTTGGACCGATCACAAACCTTTAATGGCCATAGTAAAGCTGTGGATGGAAGATCCACCCAATTCCAGAATTGCGCGCTGGATGGAAGTGCTTCGTTCACTCAACGTCTGCGTACAGCACAAGCCAGGAACGGAAAACGCCATAGCTGACGCCATGTCCAGGATCAAAAGGGTTCGCATCCTGCCTAACCATGATTTTGGCGAAGCTGAATTGGTGACAGCCTTGTCGACAGACCACACAGAAGACGAATTGTTACAGCTTGGATTATGTCAACTCTGCCCGAAATTGTAGGGCATACGGACAAACGGACATACTTCTCAAAAGTATGAATCGCTCCTTTGTCCGTATGCCCGTACATCCGTATGTCCGTATGTCCCAATGTCCGTTTGCCCCTAAAAAGAATGAATTGAAAAAACGGACGAAACGCGCTTTGTCCGTGCGCCCTATGTCCGTTTGTCCGTATGCCCTATTGAAGTATGAATCGACCTTAACAGCTACATCACGACAATTTTGGGCACATTCCCGGTTCCTTTTGCCTTACTGTGTGGGACCCTGTCTGCTTGAATATTGTGAAGTTTTGATCTCTGTCCCAAAACAGGCCTAATTAGTCATGGCTGGTCTGTGCTAGACCTGTTTAAATAATTGCTGCTTATTCAGCTTGTTGCGCATATACATAGGCAAACACAGGCATAGGCATTGCCTTATACGTAAGCAAACACACTGAACCAAAAGTTAACATTCAAGCTTCATTGTTTTCTGAGGTAGAGTTCGAAATCGGGCCGTGTCGGGTCGGGTTGGGTCTGCTGGGGTCGGGTCGAATTTAAATTTCCCGACCCGCGAATTGAGCGTTTGAGTTCCGGTCAAAATTTTTGGGTATAAATTCTTGATTTTTACGTTTAATTTTGCCATTTTCACAATTTTACGCTAATGGAATCGTGGTAAAGGGACTACAAGACTGGAGAGGAGCCTATCAGCTACATATTACGAAAAATTTACAACAGAAAATTGACAATAAAAATTTTTATTTTAGAGTTTGTATAGCAGCTTGACGAGAAGTCGGGTCGGGTCGGGTTGGAATCTAGGTCGGGTCGGGTCGGGTTGAAAAACTTTGACCGTTGCGAACTCTACTCTGAGGTATACATAGCCTTGGGTGACTAATATATAATATGAAAATTAGCAAAACTGCAAAGTATAAATTTTTGTCCTGGTTAGCAATTTCTTAAACCACTTTGCAAGCTATGTATATACAATTGCCGATCGGTAAGTTACTGAAAAAAGCTATATAAATGCGTTTTATTCGCATGAATATGTTGGACTAGCCAAACACTAATACTAAAGCATAAAGTATAATAATCATACAGATATATAGACTTGAAAGATAATATATATAATGAAGTAAAAAACCTAATCACAAACAAACATTATTTGAAGTATCTGTGTTTACTGATAAACTAAACAACCAAGGTAAAGTTGTTTTTGAAAAAAAATTGACTAAATCTCACTGTTTGGTGTGAAATTTAGGTGAAATCGAGATTTCCGAAAGAAATTCTGTGCTAAAATAAAAACCAAAGGGGGGACCACAGGAAAAATTTTCACAGATTTGAAAAACCGAGACCGGGTACAAACCGATACTTTTCTACTACCGAGACCGTGACCGAGACCGAGACTGGGCTACTCTTGGGTTTTGACCGAGACCGAGACCGAAACTTCCATCCCTAATACGCATATAACATAAAGGGCTATTAAAAATACTAATTTTTCGTTGGTTCAAAGATCAAAATAAATTTATTTTTCCGGCTTTTTTGTTTTTTCGATTTTTTGTTTGTTTAACTTTTTTATTGTTTAAACCTTTTCAGTAGAGCAGCTTGGGGGAAGCATTTTTGCTTCAAGAACCCCTATATATTATTTCATTTTTTGGAATTTTGAGATACGACGATACCTCCCCGAATTTTTTTCAGAAACCCGTGTTTTTCCGTTTAAAAAGGTGCTTAAGGGGGTAGTGTCGCGAAAGCAGTCGATTTTGCGCGACTGTAAAACTTGTTCAGTAAAATGTTAGAAATTGTTCTTTCTATATTTTAAAAATCTACCAAAAGGCAAATTATTTTGCCAAGTTTCAGCAAAATTGGTGCAGCATATAGTTTGCAATAATGTCTCAAAGTCGGAAAAATGACGAAAAAAAACCTATTCACATTCCATTTCTTAGTCACATTTATCAATTTTTCTGTTTAGTTTTTTTACACACACTAATAGCACATATGTTGTAGTTTATGCACACAAAATTTAGTGCAGATTACTGTAGCGGCTGTGGAGTAATACTAGTTTGAACTGTGAAGGTGTACTTAAACTGTAAAATAGGTGCAGCAATAATGATAAATTGTGGAAAATCTAGACGCTTATTTTCAAATCAGAAGAAAAACGAACCTTTAATTTTTTTTTCTTATTTGTCGCAAAAAATTGTGCGTCCACACATTATGTGTACTTCACAAGCTGGCCAATCTGATATCTGGCTTGATTTTTCGAACTTTTATGTTCCTATTGTGTGATGTCTGGCTTACAAATGACGATTGGTCCAAGATATTTGTCAATATTGATAGTGTGATGTCTGGCAGTAATTATTTGATACCATACAGCGTTGGACTAGCTTCTCATTGCATGTACTACTTCAAAACAAAAAGTTCTATTTTCACAGCCTATGAGCAAAACTGCTTTCGCGACACTACCCCCTTAAATGGTGTCAGCAAATTTATTACAATTACAAATTTGACATTTACATACAAACTTCAATTTTTTAAAATCAAAGCAAAGTCACTCTGACCCCGTTCCTTCCAAAAAATTGGCCAAGTTCACCAGGGGCCGTATTCTCAAAATTACCTGCAGGTAAAGTTAGGGTAACTTTACCCACAGGTAAAGTGAAGGTAAAGTCGTATTCTCAAACACTGACTAAAGCCAACGTGATAGCTATAGGTACCTTTAATATTCTGGTCAGAAAGGTGCTTTATCTTGTTTCGCAACTAAAGTTAATCTATTGTGCAAATTTTTAACCTCAACCGTTGATGTTAACCTTGTTTTCAATTTTAACTTTACCTTTACCCACAGAATTAAAGGCCGATTCACACGCTGCGATTTTACTGTGATTTTGCCGCTGCGTTTTCGCCGCTGGCGGCAAAACGCACTGTCTGAACAGACGCAGCGATTTCCATGCGGAATGAATGCGTCTTGATTTTTCCGCAGCGTTTTAAACGCCAGGCTGCAATTCGGCCTGCGATTTCAGTGCGTTTTGATGCTGCGGACGTGTTGGTTTCAACAATATCAGCAAAGCTGTTTCTCATATTTTTAAAACAGTAAAGACGCAGCAAAATTGTTTGCGAGACGCAACGTTTGTTCAGACGCTGCGTTTTGTGTGCGACACCCTGCGTCTTGCGTTTTGCGTTAAAATCTCAGCGGCAAAAACGCACCGTGTGAATCGGCCTTAACTTTACCTTCACCTTACCTGTGGGTAAACTTAGGCCGTGTTTACATTCAGCTTTTTTTCAGCTGCTCGAGCAGCTGAAAAAAGCTGCAGCCTTTTTTCAGCTGCTCGAGCAGCTGGAAAAAAGCTGGAGCAGCTGGAAAAAAGCGGATAAGTATGGCGGTCACTATAGACTAGCTGCGCCGTTGCCCTGACAACGCTGCAGTTTCGGCATTTTTTCAGCTGCTCCAGCATCTTTTCAGCTGCTGCAGCTTTTTTTCAGCTGCTCGAGCAGCCGAGAAAAAGCCGGAAACGGCGAAAAAAAGCTCAATGTAAACACGGCCTAAACCTGGGGGTGGTTGCACCAACTTACAAATCTTACAATTGTAACAATTGTAAGTGGAAAATCAGATGATTCGTAATGAAATTACATAATGAATTCGTAACGAATCACCTGATTTTGCACTTACAATTGTTACAATTGTAAGATTTGTAAGTTGGTGCAACCACCCCCTGCAGGTAATTTTGAGAATACGGCACCTGAATCGTCAAATTTGTGACCAAATTCAATCTTGACCTTAATTTAGGCTTAGGTCCAGTTCAGGCTTAGGCTTAGGCTCAGGTTGCTAAAAAATCGAAAGTTTCAGGAAAAGTGCTGCCAGCTTAGCCTAGACGATGCCTTAAAACATCGTAGCGCACTCAAAACTATCAAAAAACAAAGATTATAATTTGACAATTATTGACTCCAAACTTTGGCCTATATACCTTCACCTCACTTTCATAAACAGTGTAAATGCAATTTTCTAACGGCCATAGGCATAGCGGCATAGCTCAGAATATCCAAACTTGTAGATAGGGGTTCTGTTACAATATTTATATAAAAAAATGTTTCTCTTAAGGTGCTCTGCTTTGCTTAGAATACATAGGTTTACTATTCCCCCCGCTTGATCTGCGCTTGATCCGGTTTTTAGGCACTTTATTGTTAAATTTCGTGTCAGTAAACAGGGGCGTCCGCTGTACCCCGAAATTTTCGAAACGGGGGGGGGGTTCAGCCAAAACGTTGGATCAAGTGCAGTTGGGGGGGGAAAAATAGTGGACCTATTTTTTGGAGTAGAGCACCTTGAGGGATGCATTTTTTGTAATAGAACCCCTATCCACAAATTTGGATTTTCCGAGCTATGACCCCTTGAAAATTGCATTTTCAGTGTTTTTGGAAGTGAACGTAGGCCAAAGTTCGAAGCCAAAAATGGCTATAATCTCTGTTTTTGGATAGTGTTGAGTGCGTTATGATGTTTTAAGGCATCGTCTAGGCTTAGTTGGCAGGATTCTCTAGGCTAAGCTGGCAGGATTTTTTCTGAAAATTTCGTTTTTTTATTGCCGAAGCCTGAGCCTAAGCCTAAGCCTGAACCTAAGCCTAAGCCTAAGCCTGATACTAAGCCTAAGCCTAAGCCCCATACTAAGCCTAAGCCCTAAGCCTAAGCCTAAGCCCAAGCCTAAATTATGGCCAAGTTTGAATTTGCTCAAAAATTGGACGTTTCTGGCGAATTTGGCCAATTTTTCGGCAGGAACCCGGTTAGAAAGCCTTTGTTTTGATCCTAAAAAATTGCAAACAATAATCTGACACCATTTAGACACGATTAGAACGGAAAATACAAGGGCTTCGGAAAAAATTTGCGAAAACGTCCCTCACTGAGGGTTCAGATTTCGGGGGGTCGTATCTCAAAAAATCCAAAAAATGAAATAGGGGTTCTTGAAGCAAAAATGCTTCCCCCAAGGTGCTCTACTCAAAAAAATAGGTCCACTATTTCCCCCCCCCCCCAACTGCATTTAACCCAAAACGTTTATCTCTGCTAGCTAGTGAAACATGGGAGTCCCCTACTCATTACGGTTGCGGGGGTCTGGGACTGGTAATATATATATATACCCCAGAAGCCAGAGATTTTTTACAATTTTGAAATAAAATTTGCATTGTAAATGTATATATATGAATTTAATCTGTATATACTTGTCGAGAACCACAGGAAATGCGAGGCTCTAGAGGCGGTGGCCCCCAGAAGCTAAAGCTTTTTTATTAGAAGTTTGACATTGAAAAAGTGCCAAATTTTGTCAATTGGGGGCGTCTAGATTTTTATTAAAAGGCACGACAGCTATTTTGGGGGCTAGAGATGGCTGACGATTCTATATTTTTCTAGGGGTTCTATTTTTTATTAAAAGATGGGGTAGGAAGCTATTTATGAGCATTGAGCAAAAATAATCCCCCCCGCGCGCCAAATGTTGACCCTTGTTAAAATTTTTTATGGTTAAAGTTTTTTAGGGCCGCGGGGGAAAAACGGGAGGTAAATTCTCTGAGCGAGAGCGACGATATATATATATACATAGAAAATTTGTTTAAAATTTTTCAGTTGGAGCATTCCTATATCACATCAAAATGCATCGAGTTGTGTCATTAGCGAAATCAGTGGCCTCTCCAATTTCATCCGAATCATGCTTTGTGCTACGTCGCTACTGCAGTGCCACGATTCCGGGAGATGCAGATTTGCCACTCGAGGAACAGGAGAATCCCAGCTTTTTCAAGGCAAAACATTGTTGATTTATTTATAGCTTAGGTTTCGTTTGAAAGTATCTGTATGGCCACACATATTATATATGCAGCTAAGGAAATCTGGCAGGGGGTGCGGAGCAACTTTCCCGGCCGTTTTTGCTTCTTGAGCCACCATTTTTGCTCCTGAGACACCGATTTTTGCTTCATGAGCTACCCACAAAACATTCTGGGGGGATATTTACTATGCATTTGTTTCAGTAAAGTTAGTAAGTATATTCGCGCATTGATATTTTTATTTATTTCTTCAGATGGTGGACTATTTCTACACACGTGGCTCCAGCGTCATTGAGAATAAACTGGTTGAGGAATTGAAAGGTCGACAGCCGATTGAGGAGAAACGGAATTTTGTGCGGGGCGTTTTGCAGAACATTAGACCGTGCAAAAAAGTGCTGTACACCACATTTCCGCTCAGAAGAGACTCAGGCGAATTTGAAGTATGTTTCACTTTCAATTGGTAGTGTACGATCTGTCATATTGAAAGTAGAATATATATATATATATGTCAAGACAAGCGAGATTTTAGTGCTGGTTATATATAAGTTTATTTCCTTATTAATGTGCTTCCATGTGAGCCTCGTTGAACTTGATAAGTTACTCACATGGCAATGGGTTCTGTCAAGTTCAAATTTCACGCACACTAAACTGTTCATAATTTGTGCTAGAAAATAATATCGTCTATGTATGATTTCAGGTCATTGAAGCTTGGCGGGCACAACACAGTGATCATCGTACTCCCACTAAAGGAGGTAATATTCCTGTAATATATATTATTTTTGTAGTATATATAATGATCAGTGATTATTGAATGGGCTGAACTAGGCTTAATTCACCACGACCAGAACATTTTTCATAGATTTGATTTTTTTACTTGTTAATAGTCAATGTAATTCACCTTGTGTTCCATGAAAAAAGGTCCGGTTTTTTCATATTTTAAAATCTTAAGTTGTACGCAGCGTTTTATAAAACGCTTATAGTGGTGCGGGAAAAAAACCTACGCGTTTTGCGGGAAACCCTAGTGCTTCCTGGCCGAACCTCACGACATAGACCTTTTTGAGTATGTAGGTGAAATTGTGTTTATACTCCCTGCTAATAAACAACCAGAAAAGTTATTTTTTCCCCGCATTAGTTTTTTTTCCCGAGGTTTCAACTCATTACTCAAAACGTGAGTATTAAGTCCATTTTATTAGTGCAACAGTTAGGCGAGATGGCCGTTATACAGCCCGCATTAATGATCCATTTATGTGAGCCACCCGAAAGTTGAGGTTTTTTCCCCGCACCACTATAATTACCTATTATGTGGTAATGTCTGACCGCGCGCTCGAACGTGGTCTGACGGGTAGTCTCTTCGTACGTCTTTGTACAACCAGACAGTTTGGTAAATCTTCATTTCCAGCCAGTTATATACTTGTCATGCGAAATGTAGTGACATCGTAACAAGCGACTGCTACTATTTCGAGTAAAGAACTCGACACTCGTTACACTCACTCACTCACTCCAGACACAAGGTAGGCTGTTTCCGGGAACATGGCTGTACCATCTTTTTATCATTATGATCGTTTTACCGTTATCACTATTTTAAATCTTAAATTCTTAAATTACGACAATGGCACTTCGCTGTTTAGCGCACGCCATATATACAGGTTTTTTGTTGCTTGTTTTTTAGCTATTTTATCAATTGTTTTTTAGGCATTCGTTATTCTCTGGCCGTAGACGAGGACGAAGTGAAGGCTCTGGCCGCCATCATGACCTACAAGTGTGCCGTGGTCGATGTGCCCTTCGGTGGGGCCAAGGCGGGCGTCAAGATTGATCCCAGGAAATATTCGGACAATGAAATGGAAAAAATCACTCGACGACTGGCGCTGGAGTTCGCAAAAAAAGGATTTTTGGGTATATATTAATTTGAATAAATTTTTCCCTCCAATCTCAAGCCAAACGTGTTAAGTTAGCGTTAGGGGTGCACTTAAATGGGTCATAAATGGAATGTTTTTAAAATTTTATTTACGTTTTACGTACTCGTTATTTGTTTGCCTTGCCTACTCTAGTTTTTGTTTGTTTATTGTGAAAAAGTTTCTTAAAAAAGTTGTCTAAAAAAGCAAAAAATTCTTCAGTTTATGACGCCTTCAGTCATTTTTTAGCTTTTGTGTTTACTGTTCGTTCACAGACACCAGACAGCCACTGTAGCATATTATCTGCCATTGTTTTTTTCAATTTTAGGGCCTGGCGTGGATGTTCCTGCTCCAGACATGGGAACGGGAGAGCGAGAAATGTCCTGGATTGCTGATACTTATGCTGGAACTGTCGGTTAGTAGACGGCCAAAAGTCAAGCTGGAGACAATTGCAAGAGAACAGGACCTAGACATAGAACATATTTTGAATTTACCATTTGAAACTTTAGAGCACTAAAAAACTTTTCCATGCTTTTGGAGACTTTTTTTAAATAATTTAATCAGAAGAATTGTGGCAGAGGCAAGCTCGAGACACGATGCCCGCAGTATACATCAGAAGCAAGTTGGTATCTAATATCGCCGAAACGTAATTGTTTTTGTCGTTTTCCGGCATAAAACAATATATTGCTTTATGTGGTCACGTTGTTCCAATCGATTTTTAATGTAACTGGACAATAACTGCTTTAAGCATGGTATAGTATATAACATTATATACAAGATACTGTTCGGAAACGTTCAGGTTAACCAAGCAATTTTGTTGCACACTGAAACTTGCTTTTTTATTTGCCTGTTGACGCTATTCATACAGTGCTGACTGCACAGATGCACGGGAGCAATCAACGAGGAGGGTGTCTGACCCCTGGCTGAAATGGGAGTATTCCCTCGCGTTGTTTTTTCCAGCGACACCGGAAAAATTTCGCCGTTTTTCAATTCCTAGCTCATTTTTTAGCACTTTTTTGGCCGCAGCTGGAAATTTTTTGATTTTTTCGATTTTTGTGCAGCTTTTCGACGGCGTTGAGGGTGGGTGTACCCCCCCTACCTTCTTTTTGTGTATTTATGGTGCTGAGACATTGTATCATTTTTTGGGATGTTAACAAAATATTCATCTGCTTATCTTTACAGGTAGCACTGAAAAGGACGCATTTGCTTGCGTAACGGGAAAACCGATCCCCATGGGTGGCATTCACGGTCGAGTATCTGCTACTGGGAGGGTATGCTATTTTGTACTTTTACTACTGCTTTTAAAGTTGCACACTTTAAACATAGGACGTAGGGCCTGAACTTTGCTCTAAGACGAATTTAGTTGAATGGTGATGGAATGAATGTAGTATATAATATGTTGTCGGAAAATATACCATGATCAGTCTATAGTAATAAAGTACTTTTTATTTTAATATGCCGATGTAAGTTTTTCTACTAATTTTATACTAATGGTGTTGTTTCAGGGTGCCTTCAATGGTCTCACTGTTTTCATCAACGAAGCTGGCTACATGAGTAAAATTGGTCTCACTCCTGGATATGGCAACAAAACTTTCATTATTCAGGTAGATACGCAGATTTCATTATCATACAATACGTACAGGGGTTCTCAGTCCGGAATACGCTTCACCCGGAATGTCGACGGGATGTGAAGGTCGGGGGTTGCCACCCCCCCCCCCACCCCCCTAGGACCAATATGTGTTCATTGTGCGTAATATTATGCGATTACACATACACACATACACACACACACAGCCATATAATTTGTTATATTGTCTTAATTTGTTGCAGGGCTTTGGCAACGTGGGTCTGCACACCATGCGTTATTTGCATCGTGCTGGCGCCAAGTGCGTGGGCATTCAGGAATACAACGGATCCATCTACAACCCGGAGGGCATTGATCCCAGAGAGTTGGAGGACTATAAAATAGTATGCGTTTTATCACGACAAAAAGTCAGGAGTCGTGACCCATTATGACATTTTGGTTGCTTCATTGCTGATTATTGTATAGTCTCAGAGAGACTCTTTTTAGTAGCCAGCATTAGTACTCAAAACTCCGCCTCATAGTTTTTTTAGAATTTCTTTTTCTTGTATCTCTATTGTATTTTATTTTGTATCTCTATTATTTCACTTATATTAATCATCTCCTTAATATATTTCATAATATTATTAAATTTCGGTTGATTGCTGATAGTCTGAACGGCTCTAGTTTTGCAGCTAACACGAACTGAATTCAACAAAGTAGACATGAACCACACCAGACAGTACATAGACATTCCTACAATTAAAAAGTCCTTCTAAAAAACATGTCAGGGCTGATGTTTTGTTCTGTTGTTTCAGGAGCACGGCACGATCGTTGGTTTCCCCAAAGCCCAGCCGTATGAACCATTCAATGATTTGATATTCGAAGAGTGCGATATTCTGATTCCTGCCGCCGTCGAAAAAGTGATCGTTAAAAGCAATGCTCATCGAGTCAAAGCTAAGGTAAAGCAGACCTTTTTCGAACGCTCAGACAACTTAGCTTAACGTTAAAGTTTTATTATGCTGTATAATATGCTATGTGAAGTTGTGAAATGGTCATAAAGTGTAACCGTGACAGTGTAAGTTTTAATGAAACGTAGTATGGTCAGGCCCTTTTATTGATATAAGTTGATAAAAGTTATTAATAATACTTTGTATAACCTTTCAATTGTAACAACCTCTGAATTGTTGTTGACTTAAATTTTGTTAGCTATGACTAAAACATAGATTCATGCAAACGATAGTTGGTTAGACTATGTTTTTACAAGACAGACGTAGACCATGTTTGTACTAGTGCTGTTGTTTGTGGTTTTGTTCACATCGTATCCGTTGTGTAGCGATCGTTGTGATTTTACGGAACGGCACCTTGAAACTTTTATACATGAAAAAATGTTTAAATTGAAATATGGCCACAAATTGCTGAACCCTGAAACAAACCATTTTTTGGTCAGACTTTAGATAAGAAATGCTTTTATTGTCACTAATTGGCTTCTTGTTCAGATCATCGTGGAGACCGCCAACGGCCCCGTGACGCCGGCAGCAGACAAACTGCTGATTGACCGCAACGTTTTGGTGATCCCGGACTTGTTCGTGAATGCGGGCGGTGTGACCGTGTCCTATTTCGAATGGCTCAAGAACCTCAATCACGTCTCCTATGGACGACTGACGTTCAAATATGAACGAGAGTCAAACTATATGTTGCTAAGTAAGGCGGCTTTGGATTACGTTGGATATGCTGCTGAGATGGCTTTGAAATTATGTTGAATAACGTAATGGGTGGGGGATGTAATTACGCAATCAGGGTGGGGATGAATGAAAACACCAAATCCGTGTATGTTCAACAGGTCTATCAATCCAGTGTCTGTCCGCTCACATTGTTCAATTTTTTATAAGTGTTGCTGGCGACATGAATTTTTTCATGGATCGTTCGCCGAGTTGAGTTAGCCCTTCGCGTCTGAGAGAGCAAGCGTTCTGGGGCCTGTTGCTCAGTTCAACTCGTCTTGCCATCATTGTAACAATTAAAAGTGCAAAATCAGGGGTTTTGTAACGAATTTGTTATGTAAATTCATTACAAATCGCCCGATTTTTCACTTACAATAAATTAAGTGTTACTAAAATGTGTAAGTTCCAGCAACAGGACCTTGGCATGGATAACGACTTATGAGTCTTTTTTATACGGGGCTCAGACAAGGCGATAGTAACTATTGTATATACTGAAGTTGAGGAAATAAAAATATTGTTTTAGGGAGTGTTCAGGAATCCCTGGAAAAGTGTTTCGGTCGACACGGTGGCTCAATCCCCATCCAACCCAACGAAGAATTTCAACAGAGAATTGCTGTAAGCAAAGCATATTATACATATATTTTTTGGCATAAAACCGATTCTCAGATAGTATTGCCGAATGCCATGGCATATATCAACTTACCTTAAATATTTAATTATAAAAATATTCAAGTAAAAAAATGTCATAGGTACACTACTAGTACATTGATATAATTTTTTCTGAAATAATTGCTGTACGCTTATTATGCAAATTTTTGACAGTAAGCAGATTCTCACAGACTATTATCTCGGCACATGTTATATTCTTAAAAATTTTCAAGTAGCAATTGGGTGGTCATATAGGCTAATAGTACTTTATACATTGATATAATTTTTGCTTCAAAATTTCATTATGCATATTCCTCGTTTTTAGGGCGCAACTGAAAAAGATATAGTGAACAGCGGTCTAGAATATTCCATGGAACGTTCGGCTCGTGTAAGTTTAATTAAAAGTTTCGTTTAGCTACTTAGCTGGTTAAGCTTAATTCATGTTTTTACAGCCATACAGCTGGCAACATTAATGCACAGGACTACTAATTCGTCAGGTTTAATAAAGGTTTTGCCGAGTTGCTTTAACGCGTAATAAAAGTTATTTTGTTAGAATGTTTGGTCTAGCTTGGATTGTGGGTGGTCTTTTTTATTAGTTGTTGGCAGTTATTTCAGCTGGATGATCTTAATCCAATTTAATTTCAGGCAATCATTCGAACTGCCAAGAAGTACAATCTTGGTCTGGACCTGAGAACAGCCGCCTACGCCAACGCTATCGAGAAAATATTCGGCAACTATGCAATTGCCGGATTTACCTTTACGTAAACAACACTGTTAAAAAACTTGTTGCACATTAAAATCAATAATGTTATCTTGATCTATCTATGAGTTCTGGTTTGATTTTTTATGTCTTCAAGTTTCTGTTTTCATTTACATGTATAATAATATGAGCAATATTATATTCGTTTATAACGTAGATTTTATCCTATTTTGACTTCTAGTCTTCATTATGTTTAATAGTAGTTAATTTTTATAGATAAGAAACTAATCATTTAATTATTAATAATTTTGTCTTGATTTTGTCATACCCCTGTGTTTATCATTCTAGTCTGCACTTTTGATTTTTTTGTAAGTCAGTAACAGTCAGTATTGGTACTAATTTCTCAATATTAGAAAGATCATAACAAGAGTACATAATAGCGTCTCACTCTATATAGAGTGAGAAGCTATTATGTACTCTTGATCATAACTATGTTTTTTTGTGAAATTTCATATTTCTTGTTATTTTCCTACACAATTATTTTTTACTCTTTCCTCAGTTTTAACTTATTTTTCATTAACAAAAATGATTGGGTGCGATTTCTCTAGTAGAATCTGTTGTCAGCGTCGGGTATATTTTTTGAGACCACAGCAGTATAATCATAAATTGGTAATCGTAAATAAATAGTAGTTTTTATTTATATATAACAATAAAAGATTGGTAAACATGGTATTACCTCATACCCTTAAACAAGTACTGTACTTTATTTAATTTTGTATTTTCAGCCGTGCGCGTGTTTTCTTGGGGTTTTTTCCCTTTTAGTAATGCATGCGATTGAACTACGTAGTTTCTAAAACCAATAACAGCATCTTGGCTATGGTTTCTTTTGGTTCTAAGTGATGAAAAAAAGCAAATAGTAGAATAGTTCCGCAGTGGTTTATAACGAGCACTGAAGGTTGAATCGACACGGTCTTAACCGTACAGGAATTTGTTAGGTGACCGAATTTGCCGAAGCTAACTAATTTGTGTAAATTCTACTTTTCATTTCTTTCTATTTCCAGTTTGTGACCTGAAACAAAGGCTATTCTACTTGGAATCCAGCTTTGTAGTGAGAAAACAACATTCCGTGAACTCACTTTGCTGCATTGGAGAGTAGTCATAAACATTTTTAATATAATTATAATAATATAATTGACTGAAATGATATTTATGATTCAAACTATGCTTTACATCGTGAAATTGAATGAAACTTAAACTAGTTTCATGTTAAGTGGG